>PVKS010001743.1:0-131535 GCA_004027875.1 Aplodontia rufa
CAGGGCTTTGTTCAAGCTAAGCAAACACTGTGCCCCAGGCCTCTATTGCATTTTCTAGGATATACAACATAACTGATTTTCCACATTGGTTTTGTATTCTAAGTCCTTAATAAATTCCCTTATCAGTTCAGAGAAGTTCCTTTTTCTTTCTCTCTCTCTCTCTTTCTTTCTTTCTCTCTTTCTTTTTCTTCCTTCTTTCTTTTTCTTTCTTCTTTCTTTTTTTCAATCCTTGACTATCCCACATATACAATTTTGTGATCTGCGAGTGAAGGCATTCTTGATACTTTAGCCAATAAAAATAGGTATCTGTCTCCAACCTCAAGGTATCTTGCGTCTTTTTGCACTGTCCTAACAGCCAGAGAATTACCTTTTCCTACTGGTAGGTAGTTTTGCTTCTGCCTTGTGCAAATTTTCTTTATTTCTGGGGATCCCAGCTGATAAAAATTGACATGTTAACCCAAACTTGACCTTTTCTGCTTTATTAAAAGTTTTAGCTGTTTTCTTCTTTCGCATGTGTGTATGGTGGCCATTTCCTTTTAAGTCTATAAAACTTAAGTATGCTCATATCCTCCTTTTGAAACTCCATTTTCCAGGTTGCCTTGTGCCCTCTTCTCTTTGATTCACAAAACTTAAAAATTTTATATGCTATCCAAATTCATCTCACTTTTTAATTGAGTATATTGATTTATAGCTTTTAGAGTTTTCTATATCATCAGTGGGATCATTTTGTTTATACTTATAAAATAGATATCTGTAAATAGATATTTTAATGTGCATGATTAGGTATAATGGCATAATGACAGAAGGATATTCATTTATATGTCACTTTCTCAACATTTATACAGATAAGTTCCAAATATTTGGATACACAATTTAATGTGAAAGTGTTTTAAATATTTAATGAAATAAATTCCTCCCTCAACATATGTCTGTAAATCTAAAAAGATGATGGAAATATTAAGTATACAATAAATAGCTTGATTCATTGCATTAAATTAATTACCTGAATACTGTTATAAATCAGGTATTGCTATACTCAGATGTGAGCCAGAACCTACATTACCTTTCCATTTTTCACACAAGTGGAAGCAAAGCTTATTGATTATTCACCCATGTTTCAATCAACATATTTAATGTCTACTATGTGCCATTACTGTGGATATAAATAGCAACAAATTAGAGCAGCCACTGTAAAATAGTATAATCTACAAAACAGGAAATTAAAACTTATTTTCAAATCTGTAATAGGAATAAGTTCAGAGTAGAATTGAGAATAAAGAAGAAAAGGTAAGGGCAGGAAGATCCTTTTTTCTTTTTTCTTTTTCTTTTTCTTTTTTTTTTTTTTGCTACTAGGGAATAACGGAAAGGTGCTTAAGGACTGAGTCATATCCCCCTCAGTCCTTTTTTACTTTTTATTTGGAGACAGGGTTTCGCTAAATTGCTTAATCCTCTCTAAATTGCTGAGACTGGTATCTTGCCATCCTCTTGTTTCAGCCTCCCCAAATGCTGAAATTACAGGTGTGTGCCACTGCAGCCAACAAGAATCTTTAAGTACAAATTTTAAGTACACACTTGTACACTAATTTGTTGAATTATTATAGTTTCTTAAAGTACTCTTTTAATTATTGCAGATAAGCAAAATGTAGTTCTTTGATTATAAGAAGAATAAATACATCTCCCACGTCTCATGTAGAGTACTTTCAATTTGGGTGAAATAAAGTTACACATAGAGATCTAAAATTCTGCCAAATTATCTGGAGTACGTATTTCAATTAAATTTATAATGCATTGATATTATTTCTCTGTGTATAAACAAGTTATATTCAAAAAATAAACTATGTTATATGTCTTTTAGGTTTAACTGAAGCACTTTTCCAAGTAGGGGAATGCACTATTAATTTAAAATCAATAGATAGAACAGAATTAAAAGGATATACAGGACCCACAAAATGTGAATGTGTTATTTGTCCAATCAAATCTGAATATCTAGTACTCTTGTGCTTTATCACTTACCTTGTCTAAAATTAATTATGCTTAAAAGAATGCTGGTGACGCAGGACCATTGAATGGCCATTTTAAATTTATTTCAAAAGTTTAAGATTTTTTAAATGTGCTATTTATATAAGGTTTAAAAAACCATTCATAGAAAATTTAGAAAAGTAAATGTAGATACACTTTGAAGAACATGTGGAAAGCCAGGAATGATGCCCCAAACTTAGCACATGCAGTGGGTTTCATTGGTGGTGGTTCTGGTAGGGGACTCCTCTAACTAAGGAGAACTTTCTCCTGGGTTTGTTGCAGCCTGAACCACTATTCTTGCTGAGGTACAAAGACCGAATGCTGGAGCATCGGCATCCTTGTAAGTGCCTTTAGAACGAGCAAAAATGAAATCACATTCAGTTTATTTCAAGGTAAGTATAATCTTACTATCTTTTAATTTTTTAAAAAAGTAAACTATGGTAACTTAAAAATGATTTTAAAAATGATTTTTTGTTTTAGAAAATGATTTAACATACATTTGTCTAAAATTCTAAAACATGTATAAATACTAACACACATTTTTGTTATTAGTATTATAACACTCAAGATTAAAATAAAAAATTACATCTAGATTTTGGTTATGAATCAATAGCTATAGAAGAATTACTTTTCTTTATATAGAAGACCGTTTTCTAGCATTTTTCTGTAACCCACCATAATGACCTAATGGACTTGATAAATGGGTGATGACTTTAAATTAACAGTGTCTCATTTACGGTAAAAGAAGGCTAGAGAATCAACCTAATACTTCTAGTGAAATTAAGTCCTTTCATTTTTTTTTGGCTGGTTCATTATTTGAATTGCACCGCCACCTGGTGGTTAAATTGGGTGTTAAAAACAAAAGTTTACAACATTTTGATGTCAGAGAGCTGATACTGCCGTAGATCTACTGCGAGAAATAAAAAATATAAAATCTAATTTTATTTTAAGCACAGAATCCTAAAAATGTCACATTTTAAGATTAGAGGGAGGAAGAAATCCTTAGGCACAAACACAGCTGAACTACAATGACTTCAGTCTATGTAGTACTGTGCATTTATTGATTATGTATTGGTATCGAATGCTTATTGTTTATTCACAAGTTGCTTTCCTTTTCTTGGAAACATGGCAAGTGCATGTTCAGACTGATTACGAGCACTTTCCAACATGGCTGTTCTAGTCAGAGTTCTCTTGAGAGACAGAACCACCAGACTTATTTACCATACGTAGATAAAGGAGTCCTCCCTAATTAAGATTTTGCTTTCTGAGGTTTCAGTTGTAGTCAACTGTGATTTGAAAATATCAAAATGTTTTTTTAAAGTCTTTATATCAAGTTTGTAAAGATGCAAATATTGCTGATTATGTTAATTTGTCAAATTTTAGTTCCAGCACTAACCAAAGATCATAACAAAAGTTAAAATTTTAAACAAAAATTATTTTAATGAAGAAATTTAGTTATTGTAAAATAAAAAATGTATATAAAGTAACAATATGATATGCATATATTCTTAAATCAGATTTACCCCCTGGATCCCTCCCTAATCTCCCTCCCGTTCCCCTCTCTCACCTGCCCACCGTTCCTGATACATTTCTATGATTGCCCTAGATTATGTGTTACTATGCCTTTGCTGGGTCTAATACATGAGGTTGACTACCTTTCACACAGGCCTGGGTTTAGCTACAGCCTCAACAAATGAGTGAAGATATTCGACCCTTGACTCTCTGAGTTTGGCTAACTTTGCTCAGCATGATTTCTTCCATCACCATCCATTTACCTTTAAAGGCTGCCATGTCATTGTTTCTAATTGATGAGTAGAACTCCCTGGTGTGTGTGTAGTGTGTGTGTGTGTGTGTGTGTGTGTGTGTATGTATGTATGTGTGTGTGTATACACACATACATAATACATATCTCACAGTTTTTGATCCATTCATCCAGTGAAGGGCATCTGGGTTGGTTCCATAATTTAGCTATTGTAAATTCAGCTGCTATGAACATAGATTTTCTGTGTCACTGTAATATGCTGATTCTAACTCCACTGGAAAAATGCTCAGAAGAGGGATAGATGGATCATATGGTGAGTCCTTCCCTAATTTTTTGAGGATTCTCCACACTGTTTTCCAGATGACCTGAGAATATGAAAAGATGTGCTATGCTCTTGGCTAGGCAGAATTAATATAGTAAAAATGGCCATTCTGCCAAAAGCACTTTATAGATTCAATGTAATCCCCATCAAGATACCAATGTCATTCTTTACTGATATAGAAAAAGCAATTCTCATATTCATTGGGAACAATAAGAAACCCAGAACAGACAAAACATTACAAAGCAAGAAAGACAAAACAGGTGGTTTTGCAATACCTTATCTAAAACTATACTGAAGAGCTGTAGTAACAAAAACAGCATGGTACTGGTATCAAAATAGGAATGAAGACCAGTGGATAGAATAGAAGACCTTGAGACGAACCCACATATCATTACATATCTGATCTTTGACAAAGGGGGTCAAAATATAAGATGGAGGAGAAAGCCTATTCAACAAATGATGCTGGATAAACTGGACAGTCACTTGCAGAAATTTGAAATTAGATCCTTATTTCTCACCTTGTAGAAAAATCAAATCAAAATGGATCAAGGTACTAGGAATTAAACCAGCTACCATGCAACTACTGGAAGAAAAGTTAGGACCAACTAACACTCCAGCATCTGGAAGTAGGCAAAGACTTTCTTAATATGTCTCCTAAAGTGAAAGAAATACAGTAAAAAATCAGTGAGTGGGGTATCATAAAGCTAAAATGGTTTTGCACAGCCAAGGAAATTATCAAAATAGTCAAGAGACTTCCTACAGAATGGGAGAAAATCAGGGACTGTGATTCTTCTGAGAGGGGAGTAATATCCAGAATTTACAAAGTTCTCAAAAATCTGAATATCAAAAATACAAACAACCCAAGCAATAAATGGGCCAAAGAACTAAATAAAAACTTCTCAACAGAGGACGTTGAGCAAGCCAATGAATACATGAGAAAGTGTTCTAAATCACTAGTAATCAGAGAAATGCAAATTAAAACTGCATAACGATTTCACCTCACTCTAGTCAGATTGCCAAAAATGAAGAATATAAACAATAACAGATGCTGGAAGGGCTGCTGGGAGACAGAAACATTAGCACACTGTTGGTTAAAGGAAAATTCTTATTATTACCATTTTTGTTCTAAAATTTGGAATGAATATTAATATTTCTATTTGGTAAATATTTTCTTTCATTACTAGTGAAAGCTTCAGGTTATTATATATCCTTATTTATAAATAAATATTAATATCCATGGAATGAGAGAGAAAAGCTGACAAGTATCACAAATTGAGAAGTTCTCAACTATTCTAAGAATACCAGAATGTATGGGTTCCCTAGCTATGGCCCATTCTGAATATTTTCTGAATCTCTGTTTGGCCTTATGTATTTTAGTGCTTTGAACTTATGTTATCTAACCAATAGTGTATTGAACAAAACCTAAAGTTTATAGCTTTCTGTACAGTAGAATAATTTCTGCCATCCCAAATGCAATTTTAGCTTTATTGGTAAAGGGTTCATTTATTAACTTAACCTTTATTAATGAGAAATCATTCTCAGCTCTATATAAATAGGAGGAGATATCTTTATCATGGAATATTAAAGCTGGTATTTTCAGTCACTAGTAGCACATTTAGAGTATGACTAATGGGATGGATTTGAAAAGTTTGTCATGGGGGGCTGGAGCAGTGCTCAGTAGTTACGGAGCGTGCCTGACATATGCAAGGATGCAGGTTCAAACCCCAGCACCACGTACACAAGGAAGTGTTGGAGCAAAAACAGCCACATGAAAAACTGAATAAAATTGATTCTCTCTCTCTCTCTCTCTCTTTCCCTCACTGTCCCTCTCTCTTAAAAAGAAAAGAAAAATTTATCATGGACTATCAAAGCTGGTATTTCCACTTACTAGTAGCACAGTCAGATTATGATTAATGAGATGTCTATATTAAATATCATATATTCACCAGACCCTGTATAGTGAATCTTTAACAATTTTGAAGTTTTGTTCTTGTTTATTTTGTTTTTGTTAGAGAAGTGTACCTAATCATCTCTTTTGGTCTAGAGTAGCAAGAAAACAGTATAAAATCTGACCGTAAAGGAAGAGCAGCCATTCCAGGAGCCTGCAACTTTAAGTGTGTGTGTGCGTGCGCGTGTGTGAGTGTGTGTGTGTGTGTGTGTGTGTGTGTGTGTGTGTGATGCACGGTCCCTCTGGATTTATTTAACAAAGCAGATAAGTACACCCATAACTGAATTTGGGGAGAATTTGCATCATTGGACCTGGGGGATGCAAAGAAGGAGAGTGGAAGAAAAGTATAGAGGGTAAGAAGTGAAACTGGTAGGCATAGAAAGATCACAACTCAGCACAAGAAGCCTAAGCCTATGTATGACTAACCTGTAGCCAACATCATACTAAATGGGGCCAAACTGAAAGCGTCTATTTCTCACAGCTCTCATCCTACATAGAAATAGAAATTTTAATCAGAGCCATTAAGGAAGAGAAAGAAAAGGCCTGCAAATAGGAACAGAGGAAGTCTAATCATTCCTTTTTGCAGATGATATGATTCTATACATAGAAAAACTAAAGATTCCACCAAGACTACTACAACTTATATACTAAACAAATTTAGTAAACTAGCAGGGTACAAATCAACACACAAAAATAAGTATCTTTTCTATACACCAATAATAAACTCCTAAGAAAAGAAATCAGAAAAATAATCTCATCCACAAAAGCTATACACACCCCCACATATGCACATGCACACACACACACCTATACACAGCCCCAGGCATGTACAAGAAAGACCTCTGCAATAAAAAATCCAAAACACTGAAGAAAGAAGTTGAAGAAACATGAAAAGGTGGGAAGAACTCCATGTTCACGGATTGGAAGAATTAATATTGTTAAAATGTCCATACTACCCAAAGCATTCCATAGATTCAATGCAGCCTACATCAAAATATTGATTACATGATTCACAAAACTACAAATAAAACCCCCAAATTCATAAGGAACTGCAAAAGACCCCAAATAGTCAAAGAGATATTGAAGAAAAAGAAATGATTGCTATGTGAGGGCTCAGATCAGCGAGTTCACCTCTCTCATTGGGTTATTCCAGTTGATGGATCTGAATGGATACTTGGTGGTAATTGTTGGCTGGAGGCAGTAGATAACTGGGGGCAGGGCTTTGGGGACTTTATCTGTCCTCAGTGCCTTTCTGTTTCTCTCCCTCGTTCTCTGTCTGCTTCCAGGGTGCCATGAGCAGCTTAACTCTGTTCTCTGCCCTTTTGCCACAATGCTCTGCCTCATCTTTCACCCAGAGCAACACAGTCAGCTGACCATGGACTAAACCTCAGAAACTGTGAAGCCGGAATAAGCTTTTCACTTCTTTAAATTGTTGTTGTCAGGTGTTCTGGTCACAGAAGCAAAAAGGTGACTAACACAATCACTGACCAATGTGTTGTGTGAAGTTACAATTTATTATGTTATACTTTTGTTCAGGTCATAATCTTTTACACTTCTCTGTTCTTAACTAATGCTCTCATACAGCAAATTGGGGGAAAAGAAGGAAAATGAAAGAAAATATTTGTTTCTCAGATAGCTCTTTGTTGATTTGTGCATTTTTGCTCTTTAAGTAAACATTTGATCAGATGTTTAGAATGCTGCTCAGATTTACTTATAAAATATTTGAAACTTCTGAAATGATTAAATAAAATTACGAAGTGAAACTGGAAAAGGGAGTCATTGGGAAATTCAAACTGGGAATTGTGAAATTTGGCCACTAGATGGTGCACCTAATCCAGTTATCTATAATTGAACAGTCCGCAAGATCTTTGAATTTTTTTTTTTTTTTGGATGTTCAGTTATTTTTAATATTTTGAATAAAATTTTCTTTTTATTTACTGTAACATTTAATTCAGCAGAGTAGCCATTTCTGGTTGTAGGATTCCATCAATTTTGCTCACATAAAGGAAGGTCTTGATTTATATGCACACATAGTTTAAATTAATAGAATAGAAAAGATATTTGCTCCAATTTCAATTCATAAGGTTCTTTCATTTATCACCTTTAAAATTATACTTAAGACAAATGACAGATTGTTTTTCCTTTAGGGGGTAAGTACAAGGATCAGAAAATGAAAGCAAATATTTATAAGAAAACCACAATATTCTCATGCTCTTTGTCTTTCACAATTTTGAACATTTCTCTATTTGTTGCTGCAAATGATCAATAGATTGCAAGCACAGCCATTAAACCATCAAATACGCCACTTCACCATGTTGCAAGCTTTAAAGAAAGTACAATAAAGATTTACAATAATAGTTTGTGCTATCTAATTAAGAAACACCTAGTTTATAAATTTTTACATATGTTATATATGTACACATTTCAATCAGTAAATGTCAACCCCATGAGCAGTGTGATTACAGTCTTTTTTGGCACAGTGAACAACAACAGCACTTTTTGGTGAAATTAATTCCGTTGGCACATGAAGTAAAATGTAGTGTTTGTGTTGGCTTTTCAGAAGCTTCATTTTTGCAAAACAAAGTTAATAAAAGAAGCACAACTAAAAACCCACTTCCAGATGGTAAAGGATAGATATAAATGGTAGACAGTTTTGATTAAATGAATTTTTAAAATTTTTGATATGATCTTTAACTTTGTGTTGAAAACAGTTGGAAATGTAACACTTATTCTCTGAAAAAAGAATTTGACTATCTTTTGTATGCAACCATCAAATTTTCAATCAAACAATTGGCTGCCATCTATGACACTGGCAAAAAACTGAAGTGTAAATTGTTTTTGTGTTAAAAATTAGATGAGCCATTTATACTAACAAGGGAATCCGTTCTTTGCAAATTCAGTATTTTGTTTGTACTGTGACAAAAGATATAATATTTGTATTATGTTTGAGTTTTCATTACCTCAATGTAAGATTTCTAAAATTCTTGAAGAAATTTGATAAACTTACTAAAACATGATTTTGGGTTACCTGTTTCAAGATTTGAGACGATTTTTAAAATACATTTAGTCTTTAGAAAATATCTAATTCAACCAAACAGCTATATTTGGTATACTGCAGAAAAAACAAAAGTGTCATTATAATTTTCAATTTTCAGCTTGTTGTGTAAGATTTAACCCAAACCACAAGAGAAATACCACATAATTAGACATTGAAGCATGCCGCCCAGTCCATGCTCGACCATTGCTCATTATGCAAATGCAGCACAAAGCCAAAGACCAGGGAAACTCATCATTTGTGATTTCCGATTGAAGGTGATTCTGAATCCACAGAGTATTATTTTTTTTATCATAATCCAAATTATTTTTGAATAAACTTATTTGGGAAGTTTTGTTCAGTTGTCAAAAAAAAGCACATAAAAAATCAACTCTGATATAAGTTAGAAAACTGCTCAGTGGTAGTCTTCCCATTGTAAAAGATGATTTCATGGTTATAGCTTTGCGGGCATGCATGGAATCATTTGTTGGTCAGATAAAACGATGACAGAATATGGGTGAAAGTACTGTGCCATTTTTGAAACTGAAAATTATGTAAGTTCTTTTATTTGTAATCTATTTTTTCAGAGTACCTTGTCTTAAAGAATGGTACTGAGAAATGAGTTATCCATCAAAAAAATAATAGCAACATTATATCTGACTGGAAGCAGACCCTTGAACTGTTTTATTCTTAATTCCTTAATTTTTGTTTTCAACTGTAAATGAAAGCATATTATATGTGAAAAATTAAGGCCAATGATTTTGCATCTCACTTTATAATGAGGTCATGTCATATCAGTCATTATGAAAATCCTAGAAATTTGCTGTGGTTATGATATGTTTTTGAAGGGCATGATCTAGTTAAATGTATATAGGAGTTATCCATCTCACCCATCTCTCACCATGTGTGTGAAATCTTGTAGCAGCTAGAAAGGAATTAATGGTTGTAGAGGTTGAGCAGCAACCTTTAAGAGATAATTTTCAGTCTCCTCTAAACATTAGCTATCTATAAGGGAAGAAGATAAACCTCTATCTTAGTATCTTTCTTCTAAATATACCTGAAGATTGCTCTGTTAAGTCAAAGAAAGCCAGGAATTATTTTTTAACGCAGTTGAACAAGAACAGAAAAAAAATCTATCAGTCATGAAAAGAATGGATCTGGAAAGATCTGGTAGTAAAGGCTCAAGCTGAAATCTTTCATCTGAAGTATTCATCAGTCCAGAGAAGTGTGGGTGGTGCAGACCTTGAACTTCAGTTTAATATAGTGAAGAATATAATGGATAATGAAAACACCATCATTATGAGCCTGTAGCATTTTTTTCTGCCTGTAAATTTGGAACATTTTTATTTGGCTCACTCTATTTCACTTGAATTGTATTCATCCAGAGGTTTGCCATTAATGTATAACCAAATTCACAATTCACCATTCTTCCAGAACTGTACAGAAGTTTCAACAATTTAGATGTTTCATGTAAGTTTAATAAGCCAAATATATTCCCACATTAAATTCACTTAACTTCTCTATGAATCGATTCTTTTGTCTTCTCAGAGAGATAGAAATTATCATAATACTTTATACTGAGTCTCTGCAGTTCACTATATGTTGTTAAAAACATAAACATGTTGCAAAATAATTAATATTTAAAAACTAACTAGAAAACACCAAGTTACTTGACTGTTAAATAAATGAGGAGCATCCTATCTACTTGTTCAGTGAGTCTTGCCAAGTATGAATTTATCTTTGAAAATTTATCTTTATACATTTAGATTTAAAAATTTTAAAGATTCATAATATTGTACCTTCAACAAAGTTAAGTGTATTCTTTGGGATTAAAAAGAAGATACAGTGTAATGAATTTTTAAATTATCTTAGTGAATACTCAAACTAATTGTCAAATTGTTAGATTTTACAAAAATCTTATAACATTTATGTTTTAATATTTCACTATCTGAGGGCTGGCGTGGTGGTTTGGCAGTTACAGAGCTTGCCCAGCATGTGCAAGTATGCGAGTTCGATCCCCAGCACCACCACGTGCAGAATTGGGTGTTGGAGCAGTGAAAGTCCCATGAAAAACTAAATAAAAAAATTGGTTCTCTCTGTCTCTGTCTCTCTATATATCTTCTTAAAAATTTTCACTATCTGCATATTTTTGAAATAAGAAAAATAGAAGAGAATGTGACTTATGATAGTTTTGGTGTGTCATTTCATCTCTGCTAATCACTTAATACAATACAGGAACACTCAACATCCAAAATAATATTCTCACCTTAAAGTTTTACCTGATGATATTGTAGAATAAAGTGGAATTTCTCCATAATTTTATTTAATTATAATTAATGATGCATGCATAAGCAATGAGAAGCCTTAAGTCAGTAGAAATAATGAATACAGAAGACATAAAAGCTGAAAATCTCATGAGGACTAAAAGATTTACACTCCTAGGAAAGCGTACATGTTAATAAAAGACAGGGTATGGAATCTAAAATTTGCAAATCTTTCATTTTCCAGCTTCTATGAATTTTTCCCTCCTTTTTTTATGCCTTGTCTCTCTTTTGTTTTTTTTTACATTTCTTCTCAAAAGTTCCTGTAAATTTAAACCATGAAATCAGATTGGATTTAAGAAGGAAAATCCATATACTGCTGTAATCTAAACTTGCTTATGAATTTAAATAAAGGAAAAATCAAAAATTTTATTGAAATCGTGTCTTTAAACTTGACACTGACATTAGAATAAATACTTGAAATTGTGTTGTAGCTTCTCAGAGTAATCTCTGCCAATCTCTCATTCACTTTGACCACTTCTCATGGCATTCTGCTTTTTATCTACTTTCTCTTTGCTGAATTTGAGATCAATATTTAATCACTTTCTACCAGGTTAACTTTCTTCAAATTTAACTGAATGAATTCCTGATTATCTATGTCATAAAATAACTTTTAAAGGAAGTATTATGTCCTTTAATCATCTTATTAGGCCTTTAGCATATTAAAAAAAAAACTAAAATCAGGGCCAATATTTGAGTGTTTTGTAAAATTATAAAAATAATACTGTGTTCTCTTCATCTTACAGTTACATTGTGAAGATTTGTGCAAAATTGGTTTGTAAAATACAGTGCAGTGGCAAATAAAATTGTTGCATTGACTATATTGCTTAGAATCCAATGTTGCTGAAGTATAGTTTTTCATTGATTTTATTTTGGTAATTTTGGTGGCCATAGCCCATCAGTGATCAATTCCATGTCAACTTACAAAGGACTACCTACTCAAAATGAAACTGGTTACCACAGAAAGTTTTACCAAACATCTTTGTCCTATTCCGTCATTTTATAGACAAAGGTAGTAAGGACCAAAAAAGAGTGACATTCTCATGAACAGAATTAGAACTGGGATTTAGGACATCTCATTTCAGGGAAGATTTAATATACAACAAGCTCTCCATAATTCATTTTATATGCAGCCCAGAATTCACATGCAGAATGGACTGTATTACACTCTACTTGGAAATAACTTTCAGGTGAGCAATAGGGAAATGACTTTGAAGACCATCTATAAGAAATTGATGGGATGGACCAACTTTCCATAATTGTTGTTCAGTTGAATAGGATTTGAGTGGTCCCTTACCACAAATTTCAAATAAACCTAACTGAAAAAAGTAGTCATTTGAAATGAAAGTCATACATTGAAGAAATTTCCTTCTCGGTGTCAAAATTTGTTATCCATCAACAAATTAGAGTAATCAGACTGAGATCCATGTCTGGTTTTGTAAATTTTTTTGTACCTCAATGAGAGGTGCAAGCCATTGGTTTGACTGGTGCTAAAACTTTACATATTTCTATAATGTAAGGCAGTTCATTTTATAAAACTACACTTAATTTAAAAGAATCACTTTATTCAACGACTTTCCAGAGCAGTATGCATTTTTGAATAAGATAATAAACTTATTATCCTTTTAAAGAACAAAGTCATAGTCACTCCGATGACTTTCTGAATATAAATTAGAAAACAATATTCATGCTGTAATATAGATGCCACCAGGGCAAGAATTACACATTGAGAGCAGGTAAAGAAATGGTTGTTGACTTTCATTATCATTCCAGTTCAGCTTCAATCGATTTATAAAATTTGACCTATCGCATCTAACTACATCATTTT
The DNA here is from genome assembly GCA_004027875.1 of Aplodontia rufa. NCBI lineage: Eukaryota > Metazoa > Chordata > Mammalia > Rodentia > Aplodontiidae > Aplodontia > Aplodontia rufa. The sequence goes on from PVKS010001743.1 coordinate 13,235, forward strand.
CCAGTCATTCTCGAGACTGTCATCTGCATGGCATTGTTTTGCAGTCTTGAGATTCTGAACTTTTTGTAGTTTTATTGCAGAAAAGAAAAAATTAAGTGATCAAATAAGATTTTATGGATTTAGGGAAAAAACTTGCCTAGCAAAAACATTTAGACATCTCCGTTTTCTCACATTCTCATTTAGGAGAGCGAGGAAGACTAAAAAACAGAAAGGAATATTTTGAGGATGGTACTAACAAACATCCGATTTTGATTGTAATCGAGATAATTATATGCATATATAGTTGCATTTTAATTTTTAAACTGTATTCAGCCTCCTTCATTTAATTCCTCACACATTGTCTTTTTTCTGTGTTCTAATATCTTAAGAATAGTTCATGTGTTTGTCACTACACAAACTTCACACTAAGTACATTTCTACACCAGATACAGTAAGTACAGCTGAAGAACACATACCTAAATAGAGTCTCCTACATTCTTGAATTTCTTTTGTGAGCATAATCTTGCTTACATGAAATTTCTTGTATATTTATATATAAGATAAATGTTATATATAATTTGTATAGAATATAAATAGATCCTTTATATGATATTTATACCAAATACACTATATGTAAATGTCCTTATATAGCATCTATATACATAAATTGCTATTTACTTTGATACTAAGAGAATAGTTTAGTTCAGTTTTGTGTGTGTACCTAAATGATACGTGGCAAACACAAACGCAGTACATCCATACAGTCCTCTTATAAACTCTTAAAATTGTAATTTCTAAAGGTCAGCTAAAGAAGTTAAAAGTTATTTAACAATAAAATCCCATTTCAAGGAGCTGAGTAGGCCCCAACGAGTACTGAAAGAAAAGAATGTGGAATTAGAATAGTTAGACTGCGAACCCCAAACCAGTGTCAAAGAGTGTCTTCATGTAATATATTTTCTGTTCTCACTATGCCACTCTTTTATTTTGAGACACGCAGAACAAAGTCAGTGTTTGAACTTGGGGGCTGCTGCAATCATTTTGATTCAGGTACATATTTACTACACCAGTAATTTAAATCATCAGAATAATTTGTAAGGTCTAATACAATAAAACACATTATGTAACTATTTTGGTAATACAATATTAACGATGATTGAAGAATGACTTTTGCTTTTGGAGACTCACAGAAATTCAACCTCTTATGTACTATTATTAATTTACTTTACAAATCATGTTCGTCAAATAAAGTGTGGTTGGAATTAACGATTGAACCAAGGAAAAATGAAAGACTGTGTAATTATATTAAATTTGAAATAAATTAAGTTTCATTTATAACATTATTTATATGTATGTGCCATAACTATATTTTACACATTATAAAAATAAAGCATCATTAATTTTGTTAACCCTAAGAAATAAAATAATTCCCATTATTAAAGTCACTTCCAGATAAGGTGTGAAGCTTCAGGAATTCCTTTAGAAAGGCAATTAAGTATCACTGAACTCCCTAGGGATATTGTAAATACTGGAGCCTTTTTTCGACTGTCAAGTGTGGGGGTCAATGAGGCCTTCCTACCACCTATGGTGAAAGCTCATGGCATATGCATTAACTTCTATATATAAGATTTCTTTTTGATTAAGTAGAGACATTGAAGGTCAACAGGGTCCTATTTATTTATATAATATATTGCTTTTGCTTTTCTTTCATTTTCTTCTTTCTCTCTCTTCTCTCTCTCTCTCTCTCTCTTTCTTTCTCTCTTTCTTTTTTATACCAGGGATTGAACCCAGTGAAACTTAACCACTGAGCCACATCCCCAGACCATTTTATTTTTTACTTTGAAACAGGATCTTGCTAAACTTCTTAGGGCTTCGGTAAGTTGCTGAGACTGGCTTTGAACTTGCGATCCTCCTGCCTCAGCTTCCTGTGTCCCTAGGGTTACAGGCGTGAGCCACTGTGCCCTGTTTCTTGATACTTTCTATTATGAAAATGATGATCTTGGGATACATGATAAATGGACAGAATCACAGTTAAAACCAGAGAAACAATGAAGAAAACTGCCTTGTATGAAGCAAAAAGTTGAATTTGAAACACAGAGCTTTTTCTATTTACTGAATGATTAGAATGTTCATCTTTCACTTGTATAATTAATTACTTCTTTGCACTGGGAATTAAGTCCAAGGGCACTTTTCCACTGAGCTATATCACAGTCCTTCTCATTTTCTTAGTAAAAGAAATAGTTGCTTAGGGTTTCCGGAAATTTCTGAGGCTGGTCTTGAATTTGGGATCATCCCTTCTAAGCCTCCAGAGTCCTGGGGATTTTAGGTGTGCCCCCCATGACCAGCATCTTGTTTTGCAAAGCTTGTGGATGAAACTATAAGTTTCTTTTTCATAAACTGTTATATAACCCTATTATTCTCCATGTCTATCTGTATATGACCTATCATCTACCTCCTGGAAACTTCTGGGTTCCAAAAGAATGTATAAGTATTTAATCAAGGTGCTCTTTTTATTATTATTAGAGAAATCATTAAACCAAACTATACTATGCACACTAACAATAAAACCAAAAATGTTTTCATTTTAGGCATTTGATTATATGATTTTTTACATTCACACACTTGCAGTATGGTGGACAGAGCATTGGAGCCTCAAGAGATAACACTGATTTCTGTTCTTGTCCTGTGTAGTAAAGAACAGTGAACTCCTGAACAAATTTGTGAAAACTTCCAGGACTGCAGATTCATAATCTATCAATCAAGGGTGTTCAACTATAAATTTTTGAATTTAAATGGTGGTTTCACCTTAAGGAAAAATATTATTTTTTAGTGTTAGTCAATGGAAAATTTAAAGAGAAGATTGGTTGTCTTAAGACCATAAAATTAAATGAAATCTTTACACATTATGTTTGTAAATGTATAAAACCCATAATTCACACTTAATACCCACCTTTCAAGTTATATTTGCACAAAATACACAAGTAACACAAAATTCATGAAGCTATAATTTCATGTAGTTCAAATTGGAAAAATCATCTGGGTGTAAGATAAAAATTGACTTTAAATTGTTATTTATGAAGTCTTTTCATATGGAAACTTTACTTTTTCTATGTGGTAAAAATTGTATTTTCAGTAAGACAAAACATAAAAATATTGCATTTGTTGATCTCAAAATGAATGTGACTAAATTTTTTCAAAGGCCACTTTGATTAAATGGAAATGTTTCTCTTTTACCAGATATTATTGTGAATATATGAGTTGGAATTGATATAGGGGACTCCTTGGAAGTATGTTTAAATATGTGAATGTGAATTATATATGTATGTGTACATAATTTACTAGCATTGACTTTGTTCTTTTTGATTTAAACAGCCTTCTCCAAGGTTTCTGACATTTTTAGGCATTTCTAAGTAAATTTTTTTCTGTGGGTCTATATATTAATGCTTATACCCAATGACTTCTAAATTATTAAACACCCAGAACAAGCCAATGCGTTTCTCTCTGTTTTACTTACCTGATATTTGAAAACTTGACAAATACATTTTTAAATTCTCTGTTACTGGAGAAAAGGAAAACAAATAAATTGGAGATCTGGATTAAATTCGCTGTGACTGAACGTAGAAAGACATGTTCTGACATGTGGAGGATTTATGGGAAAACAAAGTTCACTATGAAAAAGTGGTCATTTGTCTCCTTCTTTGTTGAAGTGTTCAAGTTCATGGTAAAAGGAAAACATTCAGCTTACAAAGAGCAGTATATTGGAAGCATCATTTTTTACGTTTATTTTTATTTTAACTAATAAAAGGTATGGCAGGATTCAATTTAATGTGTTAAAATGCAGATTTATAGTGTCTAGTTAATTAGGTACATATGTGAAGATTCATATTTTTTAGAAAAAGATTACTTAAGTAGGTTTTTAAAAACTATAATCACAGATTTAATAGGAAGGCATGCATGGTAACCTCTAAAACCCAACAAAGCAATAGGAAATTGAAGCTTTTATTTTTTTCAGGCCAATTCTAAAAGTGAAATACCTTAAAAAAAAGTGAAGCAACAAGGGGTAATTAGATTTTCTGACTCATCTCCTAATCTGTAGCCTTTCTACTTGGATAAATTAGAAACTTAGGATTTTTACTGTGGGTACATCTTTCAAAATATCGATGGTTCTCAATTCTGGCTGCATATTAGGATTACTTAGGAGGAATTAAAAAAAACAGTGATGACTGGAAACTTCTGGGTAATTGTCAGAAACTTTTAAGTGTGAAAATCTGAAATAGGTAAAATCCCTTCTTAATGGAAGCAATGAGCCCCTGGACTAAAAAAAAACTAGTAATTTAGATAAGAATGAGTAAAGGATTAAGAGTATTAGAAAAACTGGATTTCACAAAGCAGGTCTGGGTTTTAATGCATCTCTGTTGTGTGACCTTGAGCAAACAACTTACCTGTAATCCTGAGGTTCCTCATCCATGAAGTAAGGATAGAAGTCAAGTCATACAATTGTGTGGATCTGGCTAGTGCATTGTTTCTGAAAGCAGTGGGCATACCACCTGCACCAGTGTTAACCAAAGAAATTCCCAGTCCAGATCTGGTAGTCTGAAATATGTGTTTTCAATAAATTCTACACACAATTTTTATATTTTTTTCTATCCAGTAGATTGATGGACAGTTTGATTAGGGAATTAATCAAGTGGTGATGATTTTGTACAATGACATGTGATAACAATTTTTTTAAAGGTTAAATCATGAAAACCATTTTACTGGTTAAATAAAGTAACTCTTTGGGAGAATACCACATATGTATTAAGCACTTAGTACATATATGCTCTCAGCTGATAAACACTTTAGAATTTACCAGGGTTTTATAACCTCTTCAAAGCAGTAGCTGAAATTCAATTACCCAATCAAAAATTTTGTATACTTATTGCTAAACTAACTATTTGGCAGACTTGGGACTGGTGTTAGGAAAGACCGTCACACAACTAATTAAAATTTATGACTTTTGGAGTCTTTAACATACCAGGAGTCCATGAGTTGTTTTACTTTTTCCTTGAATATCTGAAAGTAGACTGTGTGTAGATTCAGGCATTTAAAATTCAGAAAAATATTGTTTCAAATGAAAAAAATAATTACTTAAACTAATTTTTACTTTTTATATAACTTGAATACAGTTTTATCACAAAGAAAAGTATATCATAACAATATGGATTTTTTTTTTCAGGGCTGAGGACCAAACTTGGGGCCTTGCACATGCTAGGCAAGCGCTCTGCCACTGAGCTAAATCCCCAACCCCCAACAATATGGATTTTTAATAAATTCTTATAATCACTTGGTAATGTATAATATTAGTGAGAAACATAGATTTTTAATTCTTCAGACCTGAAATAGAATCTCCTTTCTGTCATTTATCAGCCATGTGAGTTTTGACAAGTTACTACAAGTTACTAAAAATCAAAATTTTTCATATAATTTTCAAGCTTAGTAATAATTCTTAATTCATGTGGTTGTTTCACCTATTAAATAAGATGATAAAATGGACTAGAAGTCTTCCCATAGTGTCTTATGATTAGTTGCTCAGAACATATTATTTATATCCAAGCACTTGTTCTTGGTGCTGTTTATAATTAGGTGCTCTGTAAATTATATGATATTTGTTACATTTGTTTGGAACCACATAACTTGGTCTCACTCAGTGGTTACCCTACACTAAATACGAATTATTAATATCATGATCTAATTATTCCATTTCTAAGGACATCTTATTAATTGATTAAGATTAATTGTCAGATGGAACTGAATGCCTTTCTTAGACCATTCAAACTGATTAGATTAAAACTCAATAATTCTTTTGGTGGTGTTATTTACATAACAACAGATATTTGATGTTTTATATTTTTACTTCTTTTCAGTAGAATGAAAGGCAGTTTCATTAAGGAACGAATCAAAGAGTAATTTTTTTTAACCATATGGTGGATTAAATAGCATAATTAATTACATAAAAATAAGCAGCTTTTCACAGATTGACAAAATTTAAATTTTTTTATTTTATGATTTGAAAATGCAAACTAAATTGTGGGGTCAATTTAATACTGTTAAAGTGATTATGAATGTAGATACATTGCTTAAAAATCCTCCTACTTACTTCAAGACCAGTGAGATCTTCATTGTTATAATTCATCTGTATCTCTACCACATATTTCTTGCTCATTTTAAGTTTGCCTGAAAATACCTACTTTCCTTGCAGATACTCATTTTAATAAATTATTTTTTCTAAACATATTATGAAAAAGGTCCATGCGGTTCTAATTAAATTTACTGTGGTTAGACTCCCAAATTTCCACTGCTTTTGTTACTCACTTGAAATCAAATGCAGAAATGTTAAGCAATTTAAATGATTAATGTTTTGTATTATATTATTGGTATATGACAATACTGATAATTGATTAATCTGGAATTTTGACATTATGTGTATAGCTGATTTTCTGATTTAGTAAAAATATGGTTTTGTAACTACACAATACTTTTCTCTGTGATGCCTAACACATGAGTGGCAAAAACCCCCAATTAATTACATATAATTGTGAGATTAAAATAAAATAAAGCAGTAGCTTGGGACTATTTTTGTTAAGTAAGACTGTGATTTATAAAATCTTATATTAAGAACAAGATGCAAATTTCTTTGCAATGGTTATTAAATTTACTGATGCAAATCTGAAGAATTGTGAAAATTTTCATATTTTTAAGAATTTTTGTAATAATAAAATTCACTTATAGTAATTAAATAGTATGTTCATATCAATAAAATTGATATCATCAAAATAACAAATGTTATTTACTTCTTATAAAACAGCATAATATTTGTGGTAGCTACTTTTAGTATTTTGTCAAATCAACACTACTTATTAATAAGTACCTATTTATTTGGTGGCATGCTGATTGATAATGGAAAGCTTTATCTACATTAAATATGTTTGTTCAGTTGAGAAATTTATTAGAAAAAAAATGCTACAAAATAAGTTGTCACTTTCCAAAGATGATCCTTTTATGTTGCTTTAACAAGAAGGGAACTTAAATTTTGTAACAACTTCATAATAAAGACTCAACTCAGATTCATTGATGCTCAAATCAACTTAGACATTTTTCTGTAACTCATTCCATGGGCGTGCAAAAGTTATTCATTTACTGATGTGTCAACAAAATAGAGCATCAGGTCTACTCTAGAATTTGACTTCTTTAAGAGTAAGCTTTTCATATTTGGTCAAGTAAGTAAAAACACTAGATTTGTACCTAAAATATCTTTTGATGTTCTTATGTAAGTAAATTTTTATTTGCTTGAATAAAAATGTGGTGAATACTAAAGACTAAAACGTTGTGCCACCGTCATTTATAATATTGACAGGAAAGAACTCAATTCTACACAGTCATGAAGACAAGGTGTCCTTTGTCCCCTTTCACCTTACATATGCCACAATCTCCTCCTGTTATTTTTATTTTCCCTGAATGCTCAGTGAGCTCTCCTCACAAAATATTTGAAAGTAGTACACCATCAATGGTCACAGCTACTGGAATGATAAATTGTTGGGAATATTTTGAGTAGATTTTTTTGCCTACCCTGTTTAAGAAGATAGAAATGTGCATGTGTGCATGCCTACACTGACTTAGGGACGTAGTTGAACAGATAACCAACCGTTATATTAAAAATACTTCTATATACCTACCTCATTATTAGTAATCTTTTTGACAATTAGTGGCAAATTTTCCAAATGTTTTATCAAATAATAGTTTCCCTTCAGAGATTTTTAAGGACATTAATGGACATAATTGAATATTGATAAAATGGATAAAGATACCACATGTAAAAAATTTTGTGCCCAGTTACATAAAATTTGGAGCTTAAGAAATGTTAAAAATCAAAGCTGACATTGAGGAGTTAATGTATTTAACTTATGAATGGATTCACCTAGAAAGTTCCAAAATGAAAAATAAGAAGCTTAGTGATTGAGCTCATATTTAGCATTCTGAGGTACCAGGGTTCAAAACCCAGCACCAAAGAAAGAACGAACAAAAGAAAGAAAGAAATGAAAAGTTAAAATGCTTTTATAGGACTGTTTTTTTTTCAAAAGCAACATCTTATTTATTGTGATTCTACACTGAGCTAAGGTAATAGATCTTTTCATTTACAGAAAATGTTTATTCATTTGATCAGCATAGATTCTTTACCCTTTTGAAAATATCTGGCTGAGGCTGATTTCTGAATTAAGGAAATGACCTTTTAGAGGCTCTATTCCTTTATATGTTATTCCATTTCTTACAATATGGGGATTTGTAGATAAAGCCTAACAATTCAAGAGTATATATGATATAAAATATAGGATGTAAATCTTCAAAATCTTTCAATAGCGTTTATTGTTAAGGGGTAGGTTTTAGTTTTACATTATTGAGTTTATTTTCTACCAGCAGTGAGTAACTCCAGTCAACTATTGACACTGCCTCATGTAGCGCTATAATGATCTATAACACAAAATCGTTAGATTACAGGTGTAATCTGTAGTCCAAAGCAGATTTATTTTAAAGGAAGGAAAATCATAAAGGACACAAGATAATAATGTTTTTTACTTTTGAAACCATATTTTCACTTAATGATAAAGTAGTAAATAATTTGGAATAATAATGTTTAAGTATGACAGAAAATGAACATATTTAAAAGTGATGAGGAACAATAAATGTTTTTATAAAGATAAGAAAATAGCACTTATGCCCTAAACTAGATATAGATATATATATAGATTCATAATGGTCTTCACATAATCATGTATGACATTCCTTTGCACAAAGTATCAGAAGATGGTCTGGATGACATTTCTAACAGTCAGTGAGTTTTATGACTGTCATTAGCCAGTGTGAAAATCAGGTTGTTTTGCAGGACCATATCCTTTTACATACACATCAGACAGATGAAAAGAAAATGTTTACTTTGTGAGCTTAGTATACGGTATCTCACTTCCAGCTCTACAAGGAGACACAAGGTAAAATTGCTACCTTTTAAAATCCTATAAGGTAAAAATTTTTTTTGTTATTTCACAGAAGTGGAAATTGAGTTTCAAAGAGGTTAAAAAACCTTCCTCATATCTGGAGGCTAGTAAACACAGAACTGGGTTTTTAGCTCAAGTCTGAATGAATGCTCTGTTGTATCTCCTACAAAGAGAGACCAGAGCGTGTGTATCAAAGTAAGGGAATCACAACACTGGGAAGCTCTGATGAGGCACTGAATAACTGAATCAAGATATGGAAGGTCGAAACAAATAGGACAAAATTCTCTTGAAATTAATATTGTCTTAAAAACTTCAAAAAGTCAATTGAACATGTACAGAATGGTAAATCATTGTAATCAGTAAATCATGTAATAAATATCATGAAGTTTGATTGTGGGCTGTTAGTGTAGTGTTAAAAATAAATAATGTTTTACTATATTAATGGATGGATTGACAAGGTGAAGGAAGAGGATTACAGTGCTTCATTGGTAATAGGTCACTGAGTGTAGTGTTTTCAGTGTTAATCCTGGTGCCATATTCTAAAGGGAATCTGCAAATACTGAATGAGGTACACCACTAGTGTCTAAAACAGTCCTTTTACTTCTATAGCATATATCAAAATGTGTAAATGTTGCTTAATTTATACACCATTATTATGTAGCACATTTTTTTCTATGAGAACATTTTAAAATTTCTCAAAGAATATTGGCTTAAATATAACCATCTGAGAGAAATAGTTCTAAATGAAGCATTTGTTTACAAAATATATTTTTATACTGGAAAATATCTACATTATAAATTATATAAGGAATTGGTTTTCAATGAAAATACAGAAGTGTTTAACACTTTTTAGTCTATATTTTTATATTCATCCTTGTTATTGCTGTTAAAATGTATATTTTTCCAAGGATGCATATTTTTTTTAAAAATTATTGTATCTTTTACCAGATGCTTTACTTTGATGTCCACACATTTCGAAAAGGCTCTCTTAAGGAGAATTTTAAGTGTAAATAAGCTTTTGGATCATCACCTTAAACTTCGATACTCTGAGATGTTGTTTAAAGTATACATTGTGTTTTGTGCTTGAAAAATGTCACCAACTTATTTCATGGCAAATACATGACTCAGCTATTCAGGTCTCATTCCAACCCTTTTCAATAGATATTTTTAAAAAAGAAAATAATGTGTATGTGTAAATATAGGATACATATATTTAAGTATGTCTATACATGTGTGTGTATATATGAAGAGAGATCACATGATGCTTTCTGTGATCACATATGCTTTAGACTGAGTCTAAACCTAATAATTGCAGCTTGGGTTCTATGCCTCTGAGAAAGGACACCTACAGTCATACTCAGAGTTTTTAAATATAGGAAATATAACATTGAGTCATGTAAATAATATTTTCTCAGATTTTCCTTTTGAAAGGGAGTAGTTACTTGTCCCTCTATTCTTAATTGAGAAGTTTCCTTTGTTGACCTCAGTCTTTTCTTCAGGTTACTTAACACAGTGTCAAATTGCAAAGAAATATGGACAGCTTTAGGTGATTGACCAACTAACCCAGGTTAAGTTTTAGTAATGAAAGTATCTTAAGATGAAATATGATTCCTTCGGGTCACATTTGCATTTTTAATTCTCTAGTAATCATCCAACAACCCTACAGCCATCAGTAGTCTTTCCTGAAGCATTTTCCAGAACTTGATATATGCCAATAGCTGGACTTTAGTAATAGAGTCCCAGAAAATATGTAAAATTTACAGCTCATTGCATGCAGTCTGTCTATTTCATATCTTTGAAATAATTCTGTATCTTTTATCATTGAAGTTCAGGAAAAAATGTTACTTGTAAATTCTGAGAAAATGTACAATACTACACAACTAGCAAGTTAGCAAAATAGAATGAGAAAAATCAAGCAAAAATAATATTAAATGTCTGAAAAGTAACCTTCAAATCAGGGTAAAAATAGTTTAATAGCAGTGTTAATATTTTCTTATGATTTAAAGACTCAGATGCATCACAAAATATTAATATTTACCCTCTTCTTGAAGGTCAATGCTTTTTCTACCTACTACTATACTAACTTGGCACAAAGAAAATACACATTGCTATGATGTGAAGAAACAAAATTTCTTAAAATTTCCAATGAGTTTCTAATTTATTTGATTTCCATAGAATGAAGAAAAAAACCCAAAAATTTCTAATCCTTTTTGAAGTATATCATACCAGTAAGTCCAAGGACTATATTTCAGGATGGGAGGGAGAACAAAGATTTCCTCATTTTTTAGGTTTAGTTTTCACACACAAACACACACACACCATATAAACTGTATTTGAATTTTCCATAAACACATATGAAATACCCTCTGTTTCTCTTCATAACAAACCTCTCATCTTTGCAGCTCATCAACAAATAAAAAGAATGAGACAATCATCCTTATGCTGGGGTCCTATATTGGTTGAATGAAAACTGTTCAGATTCAGATCCGAAATTTAGAGATTTTTCTTCACTATTTAGTTGCAAATACCACAAAAGCATCAATTAGAATCATTCAAAAGTTTTCTACAGCATAATAACATGTTTTATGCAAAAATTAAGCAATCTATTTCAAGAAAGCTTATTATCTGAGACCTACATAGCAGAAAGAGAAAGCATAACTTTTGTTAGGGGCGATCTCCATACAAGGGAAAGAGCATTTGCTGGTTATCAGAATAGCAGGTTGCTCATTCTATCTTTGTTATGAAATAGCTCATTGAGTAGAGAAATATCAGCTAATTGCTGTGGTTCTTACTTTTCTCCTTTGTAAGATAAATATGTAAACGCACAAAAAAGTATATGATAAATTGTAATAATTTCAGTCACACAGATTTTAATATAAAATGTATAAAATCAATTTCAAAACTTTCCTGTATGTACTAAAAATGCTTATGAATGAATGTTAGCCTCGTATATTTTTTTCGCTATTAAATGCAGATGCCTGATGTTATCCAAAAATATTGAGTTTAACTGTTCTTTTTAAATTTTCTTTTTTGCAAAAGGGAAACTAGCAAAAGATTTAATCCCACAGAAAATTTATTAATAATAAATTTTCAATTAAATGTTTTAAACAATAAACAAGTTTCCTTTTCATATAAATGATCAGGGGAAAGATAATTTTTAAATCTTACTTTTTCCATAACCCTTCTTATAAAAAAATATGTTGTAAAGACAACACTTCTATGTGGAGATATTCATTGCAGGTGTACAGAAGTTGGTAAAAACCTAAATTTGTAAGAAAATTAAACCAGAATACAACTCTAGCCAACTGCATATTCATAGAGATTCTTAATAAAAAAAAGTTACTGGATGATACAAGGAATTATCAATTCTTAAGTAAGTATATATAGTTGGCAATGATTTTTTAAGAATTACCACACAACAAACAAATTTTTTCATTTTAAATCTTTCATAGCACTCTTTGATAATCAACTGAAATTGTGAAACTAAGAACATTTAATAATATAAATGAAAGCAGCATCTACCATGGGATGATATTTAATTTCAGAAGTGAAAATAAATACAAATGTGTATTAGAGTAAAATTGTATTGTCAATGTGTAAATCAAACTGATTAACTCTTCTTTTACCATATGCAGCCACTGAATTTCCCTCAGAAAGACAAAAGTAGCAAAAGAGGAAGTTAACAAAAAAGGAAACAGGAAGATCTGTTTTGGCAACTGAACATACCGATTTAATTGGCTAAGAAGTCCAAATGCTAATACTCCTAATAATCAGCCACTCCTTTTGTGTTTTGGTAACGCATATCCTCATACAGTGTATATCAAATGGAATTTTTTGATTCACATCTGACATTTCAAAGTTTCCATTTTTGAATTCCCCTAGTCTTAAGTAAGAATCACATTGTCTAATTTGTGTGGTAAACTTAATTTTTTTCCCAACATCTAGGACTCCATGATGCAAAATGTCATTTTGCCGATCTTCTGTTCCAGTATTCACTTTAATTTTTTTTATTATAGTTGGATTATCAAAGACAATAAGAAAGATATCTCCTGTTGAAGGTGGTTTCCCCCAAAAGTACTCATCCACACTACTATAAGCTTTGCTTGCTTCATAATTTTCGAACACATTCATGTTGGTGTATAGACTTGCAGGGGGGTTATCAGGAATGTCGAATGACTCCTCTTCGAAATCATCATCCTTCAGCTTATTCTCAGTTCCTTTATATGATGAATAATAACCCATGTGCTGAAAGAGAGAAGGTTTAAATCGGATCACATTTTTCTGAGCCAGCAGACCACGGAAATGAGTCAACAGCCAATCACAAGGCATTTCTTGATAAAACATTAATAAAAAATTTGCCAAACGTGGAAGATCATGAGAATGATAGAGTTTACCAATGTAGCCAAGCTTAGAGAACTCGAGAGTTACCCAGTAAGTTCCTTCTAAAGATGTAATGACTTTTTTGATGGCAGTTAAGAAATTTTTGGAACATCGGACATCATCTTCAAGCATTACATAATAGTCTGAAGTATTGGCACAAAAATTAAGCAGAAAAGCATAATCTACATTTTGCTTGGAACGAAATTTGACTCTGTCTTCTGGATCATTGTAATTTCTTTTAAGACCATCCAAGATTGGGTAATATTCTTCAGGAGCATGTATAACCATTAATCTTCCTGCAATGATATGATGGGCAAACTTTTGCGTAATATCCTGGACCATGACATCACGCCAGGATGAATTAAAATCTGCCAGATGAACCACTACAGAAATTTCCTTTAGCTCTTCATAGCTGGATTGCTCAAAAATGGATTTGATTGTCTCAAGTAAATAATTTCCTTTTTTTCGTTTCACTGATGAAAGTCCAATTGTAAGATAGCCTGAACAAAAGAATTAATAGAAAGACAAATCAAATATGAAATCAGTACTGAATAACAAATAAAAAGGACAAATATTTGCCTATAGCATTTTATTGATATTTTTCATTAAAAATAAATGTCTCTTAAGCATAATGGTATATGGGTTCTAAAGTTTTGATAATTTGTACAGTGCAAAAAAGAGTTTAAAGTATTATAAAGCTTAATGTTCTCATATATGTCTAAGGAGAAAAAAGAGAGATTTTTAGATAATATAAAAATTATATTTTTAAAAAATCTACAAAAAGAAAAGAGAATTCACAATCATCACTCATAAACTAGTCTCAAATAGGAAAGAAAAATAAGAGCAATACATTGCTTTAATCATCTTTAAATCTTCACAAAAATGCATGTCATGAATTTTCATTTTTCTTTTATTATTAATTTACAGTAGAATAATTCATAATTGTATTTCACAAATTTATTTTTAAATTTACCTAGCATCTTAGTTAGAAAATAAACAATATCATATGGTAGATTTGAAAAACTTATTAGTGCTCAACTGCATGGTACATTGTTTCAAAACATGAACATTAATTTTTTCCTCTATTTTGAAATATCTATTATAGCAATTTTGAGTATAGAAAGCTTTATTCAGATGCTTAAAATCTAGAAGTAGAAATAAGAATAAAATATAATTCTGAGAAAAGATACTTCACCTCTAAGGAGTGTTATGTCTTTCTATTGAAATGTTTTCACTTTTTAAAAATATCATTCTCACAAGCCTCGGAAGTGAATAAAATTTCTGAACTCCCATTTAGAAAATGAGGAAATATTTATGTGTACTACAATCATTTTATATAGATAACTTTGCGATGATTTCTACAATACTAAAAAAATCCCATTTCTAGAATAAACCTTTCTTAATAGTCTATCACAGAAGTATCATCTTGTTTAAATACTTGGGCTTATAACTCTGACTTCTATTGAAACACAAATATATTATATGATACCATTATCAAATATTAGGATACCATATTTAATTAATATTCAATAATAGCCAACACTAATGAAATATTTTGTACATACGAGGTAGGAAGCTATGCATTTATTTTTTTCTTATTCTTCTTGAATGTGCAATTGTCCTCGGGACAGGTAGTTATCATCATTATGCTTTACACACAAGAAAAACAGGCACCAGTGTGATGAGGCAGCTCATGCAAAAGTGTTCTTACTCTTAGGCAGTAGTGTGATGCAAAGATTCAACTGCTCCTTACTTCTCCTTTGGGTTTTATTGTATCCTTAGTATAAAGCAAGTGGTATTTGTGCCAATAGACATTTATAAATTTAGCATGGAAAAAGGGGATCAGTAATGCTTAGACAGAGGTGGTGAACCACAGGGGAATGAAAAAATAGTGAATAGTGGTAGTCTTATTAAGCTAAATGGAAGCCTAAGAAGATGTGCTATTGAAGTAGGGAATTAAAAAGAAAAGAGATATAAAGAAAACTAAATTAATTTACAATTTCCTCAACCCAAAGATCACAAACTCTCTTGCAAACACAGTTTTTAAAAGGGAAACAAAACTTCTTTATTCTCCACATATCTATAAAAATGTTCATGATGCTATTATATTTAATGCATTTTAAGATTTGCATTTCTCACACTGAAACCTTTGAAAAATCATTTGCATATTACAATTGATGGTATATTACAATTAAAATTGATAATGCTTATACTTCCTTGTGGTACATTAATCAGATAATGCTACTTTGTAAAACAGTGATGTCTTCAAATCTATGAAACATAGCATATTACTTTTTGTGTTCAAATATTTTTTTCCATACTATTTTATGTGTGTTTAAAATTTTCATCCAAGAATTCATTTCTACCTAGAACCTGAGAATGTGACCTTATTAGAAAAAAGCATATTTTCAGATATATTTGGTTATAAACATTGAGATGAAATAATTCTGTATGTAGGGGTGTTCCCTAAATTTACTAACTGGTGTCTTTATAAAAAGAGGAGAGGATACAGAGAGACAAATGGAAAAAGGCCATCAATGTTGGAGGCAGGAATTAGCCATGGGCCACCACAAGATGGAGGCAGTAAGGAAAGTACAAGGAAGAATTCAAACTATCACAAACATGTAAAATTAAGGTCGCAGAATTCTTTACCACAGGGAAACATGAGGCACAAGATCGCAGTCATTTAGGTTATTCAGATCCAGAGAGGCAGATTCTGTAGACTCTCTGACACCATAAAGGTAATAAATAACCACAGTGATAACCTTTTCTTTCTTACTGGAGTTCTTATGTGCAGTATATAGCATAAGTAACTGATTACCACTCAAAATTTTGTGTTTTTCTTGTCAATCAGTGCTACAGTAACCATCAATATGCTCTACTCCCTTTCTTTGTGCTTTTTTATCATTAAAATCCCACACACCTCTGATGCCAATTTGAGTTTACACTTATGGCTAGAATTTGTCCCTCTCCCCAAGTGATCATCCTTATGCTGATACTGACTCAAATTACCTCTTCATTCTCTCTGTTGTGCCTCAGCTTGCCTTATGGGTTGACACATTTCCCCTTAGAACAGTCAGAGGGACAGTGGACCTGCCAGTAAGCTAATTTCAAATTATGAAAGAATAATTTGTTGTTTTCTTAAACTACCCAGTTTGTGTCTTATAAGCTAATTCAGAACTGGTAACAAGTCACAAAATTAACCATGAAAATTTGAAAATGCATGGAAGGAATTAATTTTCAAAGTTATCTTTAAAAATATAAAGGCGGTCAACTTCTCCCTGTCTCATTTAGTGTCCTCTAGCAGATTGTTAAAAGTTCACGATAAAATTTGACAGTATTTAATTTTTTTTATTACTAATGAAATTTGGGTATTTATAAATTGTGAAGATACACTGAAGTCCTTATCAAACTAAATATAATATTAATAAATCTCAAACTTTCATTGCTAAACAAATGAAACATTTTTTACACAAAAAGTCTTATGTATTCTTTTGTTTAAAAGTTTAAGGATACTTACGCTTTCTTTGTAAAGGAGTGACAGCTAGGTAGCGATACGTGACATTTATGGCCCCTGAGAAATTAGACAAATCCTTGAAAGTATGAACATAGCGTTCTGAATTCAGTTGATGTGTGGATGTTTCCCTTATGAGTTGTTTGTCACCTTCCTAAATGTCAAGTAAGAAGCAAGGAAAATATATAATATAGATGGTCATATATTAAATTTTCTCCTTACACAATATCAATATCAATAATACAGGACATTATATAAATCTCAATTGCTAGACTTGTAAGCTGAAAATCAACTTTGACTCATGATTTCCTACATGCAGCCTTTGCTCTAGGTTCATTCTATTCTATTCTTTATATTAAAGTTCATTTTCTTCTCTGTAGTGTATACTAATAATGGCATTCTGTTGATAAAAAATATGTACATAAAAACTCCCAGTGTCTTCATGTGAAAATTCAAAAATTTTATAATAAGTAAAAATCTTAAAATTTGAAAGGAATCTATTTTAGAGTTTTATCTGTGGCCATTTGTTATGGTTTGATTGAAAAGGGTACCCCAAAAGTTCCTGTGAGACAAAGCAGGATGACACAGAGTTAAAATGATTGGGCTATGAGAGCCTTAACATAATGAGTGAGTTATTCCCCTGATAGAGATTGGCTAGAGAAGGTGGGTCTTTGGGGAAATAAATTTTTTATCTAGTGTGGAGTCTCTATCTGCTTCCTGGATCCATGCCTTGACCCATATCCGTCTGCCACACTCTTCCACCATGATGTTTGCTCATCCTCACTTTGAGCCCTAAGGAATGGAACCAGCCTTCCATGAACTAAGACCTCTGAAACTGTGACCCCCCAAATAAAGGTTTCCTCCTAAATTGTTCTTGTCAGATCTTTCAGTCACAGGAATGAAATAGCTGACTAAAACACAATCCCACTGAATTCCTCATATTTAAGTCATATTAAAATTGACTTTTCCTTGTCTTCTACACCATCCTGCAGGATATTCTTCCTCAAGTGTTATCAAATTAAAGATCACATATTATTTCTGTGATTGTAAAACCTTAGGAATAATTAGGAAGATGTAGCAGTGGACATAATCATTGGATTTTGGATAATTTATTAATTAAGGCATTTTAATAAGTGACTTACATGGTCACTATAATTAAAATCTGTTGAGATAGACCAGATAAAGCCCTCATGACATGGCAATTTTTTAAAAAAAATTCCTCAAGAAACTTTAATTAATTCATTTACCAAATCAAGCATTTGTGTTCACATTTTATCCTGGTCTTTCTTAGGATACCACATTTGCATGTGCATGTATATCCGTTTTTGTGTAGTATTCAGTAAGTCTGGTTTTTCAATATTTAAGACAATTTTCACACATTTATAGTGGGTTTTTAATGTGATTAAATATTCAGAAAAGCCTATATACATTAAAATATTAAAATTCAGTTTAAAATATGGCCTCTTATCCATTAATTTCCTCCATTTTCTTCTTTGTTTTACATAGGTTCATTGGTAAATGTTTATTATTTAACCATTCACTAATTGATCAAACCTTTACTTGTTATACATTATTAACAAACAATGACTTGTTTGGCTTATGTATATCATTTATTACTATATGTTTTGGAGAAATTTAATTAAAAAGCATGCTCTTTTATGGTAAGGTATGAAGATCACTATGTGCTGCAATGTAGATCTATTTCTATTACTCATTACAGAAGGTAAGGGAAATCATGGGCAAATCATTATGTAGAGAAAGTAAATGCAAGAAATAACTTTGGTCTTGATACAATTTTCTGTAGTCAATAAAGCTTTAATTAAACTCTGTTCTAAAAGATTGGACAAAACTCAAATACAAGTTTTACCTTTATTGGAACATTCCACACTGTATCATAAACCCAAATATGAAGGTGTAATTAGCTCAAATTTTAAGTGTGTGTTTACCAAACTGGGATTTTCTTGGCATAAAAATGGGAAATAATGGAATATGACTAGAGAGAGTCATAAAATCTTTTAATATGGTCCTTATTAAATCAATATTCATTCTGCATATATTTTCAGTATATCCAATTATCTTGTAAACCTGTATTTGGTCTTTAATACTGTATTTCTACATTTTATATTGTCTTAATAATTTGGGTAAAGAAATTAGTCTTTTACAAGGTTTGTAATGTAGTTGCCATCTGCAACATCTGTAGATGTTCAAAATACCTGAAAATTAAACACTAGATGCTAAATGTCTTATAAGCATACCAATTCAACATCCATTGATCTCTGATAATTTTAAGCTATTTACACATAATCATTTGTACATGTTTCTGTCAGCAAACCTATAAAAATCTTTAGATTTAAAATTCAGAGTTTCCAAGAACTATCTAGGGATTTAGTTTAGCATCAACTACTTTAATAGCAATATAATGTTGTATACAATCAGCACGGTGTAGAATAAATTTCCATAAAAATCACAGTACTGAATCACAGTACTGAAATCACTTCACCATAAGAAACTGCAGGATTTAATATCTTCTTAAGAATTCTATCCTGAAGGTGTAAAAATCTAAGCCTTTTCTGTGATAAGATGGAATACATTCCTCCTGATTGAAGGACATAACAGAATATTAAATGCAATGGCATTGATATGAAAGCATTCAATTAAATTCTCAAGAACAAGCTTCTGTACACTTTTCAGCATAAATAAATAATGCAACTTTCACCTGAGTCAGCCTTGTCGGTTGCTTCCAGAGGCATCTAACGGAATAGCCAGGATCTCCCTGGACACCTTCTTTTTGTAGTTATTATCCTATAGTGTGTTTCTCAGTAATAAGACAAAGTTTTATGACAATCATTTTCTGGATGGGAATGAAATTCAATCCACTATCTACAGACTCTATATATACCCTAGTGGCTACTTTGAAGATGTTCACAGCTAAGAAGCTAAGTTGATTGGGCATGCACCGTCTCTCCGACTTAGCTTAACTTAATAATAGTATTTGACTCTTGCACTGAGGTTCCTTTCCCACTGATAGTCTGATATGTCTCTAATACATAAGCAAAAACATTGAACTGTTAATATACCTAGGATTTCAGACCGTAAGTGGATTTTTTAGAAAAAACAGCAGAGTAGAATATGCTATGTAACTCCAGAGACCTCACTACTTCTACCTCTTTATCTGATTCTTCTGAATTGTAAGTATTATTTTCTAGTAATAAAATAGGAGACAAGAAAAAGACCTCCTTAAAATTTATACTTAAGAAATTTTATCATTACAGTATTAAAAGGGCAGAATGGAAACTGAAGTAAGAAACACTTACAAAAAATAAAACACAAATGCAAGAGTCGAAGGGAAGAAGTGTTAAAAAAGAAAACACATTATATTTTTGTAAGCTGCCAGCTTTACATAGGTACTACACATGTTTAGAAGAAAAAAGTTAATGAAATTGAATTTTAATGATTGAATGATTCAAATATTTATTAATTAAATTGACTTAAAATCAAGTAATAAACTTGAAAAATAAAAATGCTATTTTGAATTTATAATAAGGGAGGAGTGCTTATATTTAAGGATCACTTTAATTCACTCTTCACTGCTTTTAAATTAATATAAATATTTTAAGATTATCTTTCTTTTCTTTTTCTTAAGTACTGGGGATTAAGCCAAGGGAACCCTAGTACTGAGCTACAAATCCAGTGCTTTTTACTTATTAATTTGTATTTTGAGACTTTCACTACATTTCTGAAACTATTTTAGACATGTGATCCTCCTGCCTCAGTATTCCATGACAGGTACAAACCAGCACACATGGCTTAAAATAATCATTTTTAAATTTAAAAAGAGATCTCTTCTCTGCATATGGGTTGATTTATTAATTTTACTAAATATACACCTAACACACATAAATTTCATTGAAAAAGTACTTTTTAGTAGAGTGGTTACTTCTTTAAATCAGATTTTTTTTCACATTGGCAGGCTAGAATCAATGTTTAGTGCAGACTGTGTAAAAATTCAAAAAACAGGGCAATAGCATTTGATTTTTCTTACTGACATACATTGTACTGTTTCTCACACAATAAATGATGAATTTATAAATGTTCTATTACAAAAATGGTATATTTTGCAAACTAATGGTGTTTTGGGTTTGTTGAAATGAAAGATTAGAAATGCACTTGACACTTATAAATGTAGAAAGTCATTAAATATAATAATCAATAGATGTGCTTGATTTTCAGAATTTTATTTACTTTTACACAATAGACACAAATGCAGGAAATGCATTTGTATTACAAAATCGAATCACTATTAGGAGAATCTCTACTTAATTTCTCATCTTAAATACTATCAAGAAAAAATAGCTAGATCACACAAACCTTGTTATATCTCATGAACTGAAAGGTTAGGTTAAAAAAATTTTCCATAATTCACAGCACTTGTAAATTTTTCCAGTTATCTATGTTTGCCTAAATCATGTCTAGTCAAATACTTTCCATCTGTTGATTTCTACTACTGAAAATTGATCAAGGATGGTAGAGTGAAGAGTCTAAAAAATCAGGATCTTTACTTGATGTTAAAAAGCCTGGCTAATGTAAAGATATAGGATTCTGGCAGAATTTAATGATCAAAATGTAGAGATAAAGGAAGCAAGATGCTTTACAGAAGACCTAATAGAAAAATCTTTACTGCCTAAGATCATACAGTAGCTTCATAAGATAGTGGCCTAGCTTCTGGCAAAAAGTAGAAACTTAACAAATCACGCTTAATAAAAAGATATTTATTGTGAATACTTTTTTGGATTATTGTCATAATCTTTCTTACTAGAATACTATTTAGTCCCTGTGGTGAGTGCAAAGATTTTGATTTTCTGAAATATACAACTAGTAATAATAAAACAAATATTAGGGCAGATATCTTAGACTCAATTCTGATGGAACAATTGAATAGGTAGTAATGTCCATATTATTATCATCAGATATAAAATTTTGTGATACTTCTATAAAAATAATAAAATTTAACAGATTGATTTCTTATACCTAGTCAGAATAACTCTAAATATTTCCATATATCACATATAATACATGGGTATATCCTTATGTACTGATTTGTATTTTACCTTTTTTACTACTAAATGATTTTCACATGATATATGTTCACCACTTGAAGTCTACTCAGTGAATGCAAATATATAACATCATGGCCAGTAGGGCTACTCAAAATCTAAAAGTGTAACACATTGCAACAAAATATTACATAAACAACAGCACGATTAAATAGTATTTTTAGCTACGCAATGAAATTTTGAAAATTTCTATATAGAAAAGTAGAGAAAGTAAGGAATAATACTTCTGAAGCAAATTTTGTTTATTCTATATATTTCAAATTAAAGTCCATATTAATTTAGTGTAATAATTATAGATAATTTGTGATTGGGTATATATATTTGAATCACAATATATATAACATTAAAGAAATTATTGCAACACAAATTAAAACAAGCATAATATTGAAAATTTATGACTTACAGAAAAAAATCTATAGGTAGGAAATATAACATAATTTTGCTCAAACTAAGATCCAAGCCAAGGATTGAATTTAGCTTACCATTAGACTGATTCTAGATTAAGTTAGGACTAATTTTGAACAAAAAAAAATCAACATCTAAAACTTACCAGAACATATCTATCTTCAATATACAAGTTCATAAATAGGAGAAAAATGACAAGAACTCCCAAGAATGACACTGTAGAACGCTTTCGCAAGCATCTCATTTTATCCAGTATTTGAAAAATTTGTTTCATTTGATGAAATTTAAACATTCTCCCCTGTGGAAAAGAGGCAGAGACATTAATTTTTGAGTTTTGATATAAATATTTCGTATATATGTAATATATATACACATATGTATTTATTTTGTGTGTACATGAAATAAGGCCTTTTCAGAGTCTTACAATCTCCAAATATTTCAATGAAAACTCCATTTTAAATTTATACATAATATTGGCAAATATCATTATACTTGTCATATTGTGACACAGGTACATTAATATAAGATCAATGCAATGATTTGTACTGATGTAGAATAATTCAAAATGAAAGGCATTTCATAAAATTAGTAATGTTACAATGAAATTTAGTTATAATAATGTAAGATAAAAAAGGCCTTCAAAAAGAAACAGAACAAAAACACAACAGAAAAATAAAAAATGTCACCTGTCATTGAGATAAAGAATTAAGAAAACATGTACCTCTCATCTGACATGGTAATGAAAATGGAAGAAATTATAAATATGGATCTCAGGGTAAGAGGCACTGAAGCAGTCAGTAGGGAATCTGGACAAAGAGAAGTCACAAGAAGGTCAGGTTGGGGATAGGTCTAAATATACATTTGAGAACTTCTGAGTTAAAATTGTTCTGTTTGTTTTTCAAGAATACTTGTTAAATTAGTATCAGTCCTGGAGTGGCAAATCCATATTGCTTTGTTTGGTCTTCTGATTGACAGTATGGCTACTGGGAATAATTCATGGAGTACACAAAAGCGAAATCAGATTGGAAAATCATTGGAAAGCTAACATTTTTTTCCTGTTTTATTCCTAAATTTTTGTGATAGCTACAAAAATGAATCATTACATTACTGATGGTTGATTTTAAAAAAACAGTAGATATGGTAATGTCTGATCAACAGACTAATGGGTTATCATTTAAAAAAATTCTTAATCAACATACAGCATTTGTACTTTTGATGGTGTACAATATTGTAATTCAGTGCATGTGCAATTATCCAATTGGTTAAGTGGAATCATATTTTGTCTAAAATCAACAGAAAGACAATCTGGAGATAGTGCTTTGTGACCTGTGAATCTACCGGGATGAATCTGTGTTTATCTTTAGGATCAAGTTTTTCTGTACAGGAAGAACTTCAAGAAGTAAAAATGGTCAGCACACTAGATCCTTGGAGCTATACCTAGGAGC
Organism: Aplodontia rufa; assembly: GCA_004027875.1. NCBI lineage: Eukaryota > Metazoa > Chordata > Mammalia > Rodentia > Aplodontiidae > Aplodontia > Aplodontia rufa. Next base: position 37,098 of record PVKS010001743.1, read on the forward strand.
TATCAGGCAAGTAATATCTCTTTATTGAATTAATGCAAGAAAGAATTTATGAATTTTATATGGACTAAAGACATTAGGAATTGAAAAAATGCCTTTGGGAGCAATTCCACAGTTTTAGTCCACAATAATGCAAAATAGAACAAAGCACCAACAAATCTCAAGGATATAATTGTAGAACTGACAAAGAAAAAAATTGCTAAAGTGCTTAAAGAATAATGGCAGTCACTTATATTCTAATATTCAAATCCCCCCCAAAAAGCTCAGAGCAATATAGAGCACAAATAAACCTTCCATAGTGCACTCTTTCAGTATAACTGTAAGACAGACAATATTAGCCCAAGTTTCAATTCACACAAAAGAAAAAATGAACAACTAGGGCAGGCAGAATGGACCGGGGATCCCAAATCAGAGCAAGCAAAGTATCAGATGACAGACCAAAATGTGTGTTGTACATTAAATATATCACACTGATTACACCATAGTAAAAGAAAAATTAAGGAAGCTAATAAAATTATTCAAACCGTTCCTCTACCTGTACCTAGAATTAACTCCTTCCTGCACCACCTGTATCCAGGAAAGTTCAAAAATATTCTGAAAAGAGCAAAGAGCAAAAATCCAACAAACACACTAATTAACCAAATAAACAATAAAGCTCAGACAATTAGTTTACTAAGAAAATTAAATCACTGATTTCAGAAAAGGGAAATAATTCTGAGATTAGGTCATGGTTTTTTTGTGCCACAAAGCAAGACTGCTCTCACGAGAAGTGGAGGCTGTATCAAAGGACATAGAAAATGGCTTGAAGGGACTTTGCTTAGAAAATTTGGGAATAATGATGATTAAAAATATGACTATGATTGATAAAACATTGAATAAATATACATTCATAATGAAATGTTGGTGATACTAAGAGAAATGAAAAATAAACTGCATTTGCCACTCTTAGGTTGATGGCAGCTGGGATGCTTGATGAGCTTCTCTCATGCAGGGGCAGTGCACTCCAGCCTCAGCAGCTGGCTGGAGGTGGGGCACAAGGCAGCTTGCCCTTCAAAAGAACAACCAATCAAGATGCTGGCAGACAAGCTCCAATAGATTGATGGATCCATCAGCCAATATTGAAAGGCCATCCCCATCGACTTCTCTCATCTCCTTAAACTATAAAAGCAGCTTCCCAGCTAAGGTCCAGTGCCATTTTCCCTGCACTGCCATTTCCTCTGCCTGCCCATCACTTCCCTTGCCTGCCCTCATTATAGTGGTGCAGGTGAATTTGGCCCAGGAGCAGCAAATCCCAATAAACACCCACGCCCTGTGGGAGAGTAATTCCAACAGAAAATAATAGAGATGCTGCTAAGTTGGGACAGAGATAAGAGTTTGGTACCTGGAGTCTGAGGGGCAGGATATTTAATGGGTGGGATTTACAAAAAAGAGGCAGAATTCTGTAGAGGGCCTCTTTTAATCAATGTAACACTGATATGTCATGTGTGTGAGATTATTAAGGCTGGAGAAAGAACCATGGAAACGAAGCAGGCCTTAATATTTCCTGAAGTATACATGTGACTGGCAATGGTAGTGTGTCTACGAGCCAAATTTTTGTGTCCATCTGCTAGCTGAACAGACCTAGGAAATACTGGGGCATTGAGAAGAGTCCTCAAATGCTTATCATCCCAGTATTTGGGCTGAATTAGTTGTTTGAGGCCTGTTCGTACACAAGCTAAAAAGCTAGCCTCAGTAGCATCAAATGATCTCATAATATGCAAGCCCAAGTTGCTAGAAAGTACAGCACTCTTCCAGGCTAATAGTGTACCACTAAAACTCCAGCAACTGCAAAGGCTAAGGCAGGAGATGGTAAGTTTGAGGCCAGCCTCAGGAACTTAGTGAGACTCTGTCTCAAAATAAAAAAAATAATAAAATTTTAGTAGTACAGCATCCCTGGGTGTAATCCTCAGTACCAATAAATAAGTAAAAATAAAAAATAAAAATAAATAAATAAATCTAGATCTCACCCAGTAAAAATTACCAGGTGTTTCAAAGGACATTATGGTCCATTCTAGGATAAAACTGTTTGAATAAAAGAAAATCAACACATGATAGAACTAAAAGGAAATGGCAGAATTAAAGATAGAATTAAAAGAAAGTAGTCTTAAAACTATAATCATGATTATGTCCCAAAGGCTTAAGTAGAGAAAAACATGAAATGACAGAGAAACGAAGGATGTAAAACGAAGGATGTAAAAATTAGAAGTTTTGAGAGGAAAAACACATATCTGAAAAGCAAATATACTTGTTAGTAGTAAGCACAAACAAGGAATAACAGGTGAAAGGATGAATTATTAAAGACACATGCAAAATTTGGCAAAGAGAAAGAGAAAAGCAAACATCTCATCAAAGTGCTCCATAATTCCTGACCCACAAAACTTGCCAGACAGTAATTGTTTTAAGTCACTTAAGTTTTAAGTTTTAAAGTAGTTTCTTAGGAAACAATAGGTAACTTTATACAGCTGTCTACAGGAAATTTGCTTTAAATAGAAAGATGCAAGATGAATTAATCATAAATTAAAGAAAAAAGATAAACTGTACAAGCATTAATCAAAAGAAAGCTGGAATGCTATATTAAAAGCATCCACAGTAAAGATTCTAATAGAGGGGGGTATATTATCAAAGGGAGGATAACTATCCTAAGTGTACAACAGTAAACATGTGTTTTGAAATAAATGAACAGAAAATTGATAAGTGAAAGTAGAAATACATACAAAATTAGCCCTGAAGATTTCAATATTAATCCCTCAGTAAATGACTTAAGAAATAAATTGAAAAATCATTTAATATAGACAATACTGACCACACTATCACATAAATTGATTTAACATTTTATGACATTCATAAAAAATTCTAACCAGCAAGAGCAGAATGCAAGTTCTTTCCAGATGCATGTATAACATTCACCAAAAAAGAATACTTTGGGCCATGAGACATTGCACTGAAATTATATACAGAGGATGTTCAGTGATGATCAACATAAGTTCATTAGAAAGATGTGGACAATTCCCAAAACACCAGAAAAGTAAATAACACTGTTGAATATCCCACATGTCCAAGAGGATTTCAAATAAGGTATCAGAAAAATAGTTTAAACCAAATGAAATTGAAGCACCTAAAGTACAAATGTGAGTGAGGTAGGCAGCGCAGGGTTTAACCAGAAATGTATAATATTAAATGTTTCCTTAGAGAAGAAGAAATGTGTAAGGTAAATTACCTGGATTCCTATATCAAGAATTGAGAAAAGCAAGTGCTAATTCCAATGTAAGCTTAAAAAAGTAAATTAGACTAATAGTAAACAGAAAAAAGATAGACGGGAAAACTAAAGACTAAATGAAGCAATACAACAGAATGTTGGTCCTTTGAAAAGAAAACTAAAATTGAAAACCCTTCAGTCAAATTAGTTAAAACAAAAAAGGAGAGACACAATTACTAATACCAGGAATGAAACCAGAATCTACAAAGATTCTAAAAATATTAGAGGATAAAATATTTTGAAAAATAAAAATGGCAACACAGGTAAAAATTGATAAATTCCTTAAATACAGAAATTGCTAAAGTTAATTGAAGAAATAGAATAACTCTGCAACTATTAAATAGATTAACACTTGTAGTAAAAAGTTCCCCCCAAAGAAAACTCCATGCCCATATGGTTTTACCAAATATGTTTTAAAAAGACATGAATTCCACATGAACATTCCAGAAAATAGTAGAGGAGTAAATAATTATTTCTTTCTTAATCTAACGAAGTATTTTATTACATTTCTATGTGATAATATTTTATGTCATTTTATGAATGATTTTATTTTTGAACCAGGAATTGAACCTAGGGTGCTTAATCACTGAGCCATATCCCAAGGTCTGTTTATTTACTTATTTATTTGAGACAGTCTTGTTAAGTTGCTTAGGGCCTTACTAAGTTGCTGAGGCTGGCATTGAACTTGAAATTCTTTTGCTTCAGCCTCCCGAGTTGCTAGGATTACAGTCATGTGCCATCATGCCCAGCTTGAGTAATTCATTTGAGGAGCAAATGATAGTAAAAACTTCACTGAAATAGTAGTAAGAATTTAAAACGCTAACTCAAATAATATCACTTATTCTCCAAAAGTCTCTTATTTATCATAAACTTGGTTTCTTACACTTACAATATCAAGACACAATAAAAATTTCATGGCTCATAATTTTGTTGCAGAGAGGACAACCATATCTGATTCATAGTTGCTATACATTTTAATTTTTAGATTTGGATACACTAAGTTTATTTTTATATCATTTACTTCCCTCTGGTCCTTTGTGTTCACATGCCAGCCTGCCACATTGTGTGCTAACAGTCTCATCAAGCAAATCTGGGTACACAAAAGAGGAATGAACACTGTTCCATATCTTTCTGTAAAATGGGACAGTTACGTCCTCATCACCTAACAGTGAGATGAAATCCTCTCTGCTGAATGATATTGTGAATGAAAATCTTATATTTCCTTTTTCCCCCTTAGACATGTTATTCACTCAGCTATTAATCCAAGATATTTTATACTAATGCATTTACATTATCCATGAAGTCTAAAGTACTGCTCTCTGTCCCTGTGTATTTACAAAGATGTTCTCTTTAAGTAACTCTAATCAGGCGTCTCTGAGCACTACTAGCTCCCATCCTGGGTCATATCCTCAAGGGACCTAGTTTTAGCAAGAATCCTATCTAGTTAGTTTACCTGAAATGCACCCATTCCAGCCTCCATATCTGATGATCCTCACTATCTGATTAAGTTCCTCACCTACCATCAGTTCCCAGGTAATATCTGATCATCTCTGCTTGTATTCAGCAAGAATTGGTTAGGTCCCTTTATTAATTACCCTTGTCATCATCTTCCACCTAATGATTCACATTCTGAACCTTGGTGATAAAGTGTGGAAAGGTTAAAACGGAGGAACAGAAGTAATAAGAGTTATGTACAGAGTATTTCTCCTTGACTGCAAAATACCATTTCCGTAGGCCCTTGGATAAAGTCTACTTTACCATATTGAAATTCATGGCAACTATTATGAATAATTTTTTCTTTAAAAATTTTGGTGCTATGACTTGGTTAGGAACAGATCTGTCATTGGCTCTCCAGTCTTCTCACATGGGACCCACATACAAACTTTTATATCCTTTACCTTTACTCCTGGCTGATTGATGATGAATTTGTTGGCAATTTCAACTCTTGAGCCAATGCTGTGGATGATAGTCTGTTAAGGCATAGTAAGGACAGATTTTGATTATTAAGATTCTGATTATTCTCTATGAGGCAGGTTAGAGGTCCAGACAAACCAGGCTGGCAGAGTCCCAGGGTGCTCTGTTCTAAGAATTTGGGTTGCAGTCCCAGTCTTAGTTTGAAAAGTACTGGCTGGGATGAAAGTCTGTCTTCCTGGCTCTTTTTTGATGTGGAAGATTTCTTCCTTTTTTCCCAGGCTAGAAAATTGCCTGGCTCTCTACAGAGCCTCTCTCTTCTCACTATTTGATCCTGTGGTAACTTCTCAGTCAACTAAAACTCCCATCTCAAAATCCTGCTGAATCTGTGCTCACATGCTCCACCAACTCTATACACATCCTTTCTTCTTGAAATGATTTTTCTGAGGTGAAATTGGAACTTCAGTTGTCCCTGGGGAATAGAAGGTCCCCTGCAATGGGTCCTCTAATGTCTTCCCACTCTTCCTGCCTCTCTTACTCCTTCCTCCACTTAACCTGTTCAGTCTTCCCTTCAGTTCTCATGAATCATTTGATATTTGTCCCTTCAAGCCTTCTTTCCTCTATTCCTCTTCCCTGCCAGAATGTTTTCTTTCTGACTTCAGCCCTCAGTCACTTGAACTCTTAATATTTCTATTCCTACTGTGGCTTCTGAGAGACTCAGGAACACTCAAGACCAATTGTCTGAGGTTAAAATTAAAATAAAGATAATTAAAAATTAATCCAGATGTAGTCATATCCTCCCAAAGACTGTCCATCTGGGTAAAAGAAAGTCTTAGTTCTCCTCCACAAATATTAGTCAAAAAGTGTTTGCATTCATATTGGGGAAATAATCTTACTTTGTCCCAGCTCCTGGAAAAACAAATTGGATAATGTGGAGCAAAAAGTTTATTACAGAGTTTCTTGATTCATAGCTAAATCTTATAAGGAAGGTTATAAAAACTCTTCATTTGACTTTCAAGATGGCATTCACTCCACCTTCAGTGACTCCCAGATGCTCCTGAGAATCACCTCATGCTACAGGACAGCACCCAGATTCCCACGGTAGGACAAAGCTCCCAGTGTGGGGGAAAATTATCCCCTGCTAATTTCTTTAACTCCAAACAAGTAGCGTGGTCCATTAACGAATACAAAGGAGAGCTTAGTGGAGCCCACAGCACTCTGCCCCACACCTGGGGGGGAGGGGAGCTACTCCCAAGGGGAGGAAATGGAGCGAGTTTCCTAACCAAACACCCTTACCCAGCTGGCTGTGAACTCCCTGATCTGAAGTCTCTTAATTTACATAATATTGCATAAAACACCGGGAATTAATTGTTCACATTAGCAAATTTGAAGCTTTCCTTGCAGGTGGCGCAGTGGCCACCATTGTAACGTTTCCCTGAGGGTGAGGCGGATTGCTCAGCAAAAAAAAGCAATCATGAGCCCTGAGTGATCCTGAGGAAGTGAGTCTCAGGCTAGCCACTCTCCTTGGATCAGTCAGAGACCCACACATCTACAATAGGATCAACTCGATTGTCTACAACTTCTCAGCCCCAGGTCCAAGAAATACCTAGAGTGTGGATAGGCAGAAACCAACCATCTCAGGATTACAGCCCAGGGAGAGCTGAATACCCCTTTGCAACAGAAAATTTTGAGGAAGTCCTCTAAGAAAAATCAGGGCACCGGACTTACCCAAACAGCTTCTCCTCCGACAAGCTAAACTCTGAAGAATCCCCACTTGATGTCAGATTTGAACACACCCCCGCCCCATAGTACATACTCGCTGACCTAGGGGATAGAAAAACTCAGAACTTTACCAACTGGGTTTTTTTTGTTTTGTTTTGTTTTTGTTTGTTTACCTCTTGGTTTTTTTCTTTTTTTCTTCATTTCTTCATTTTTTTCCTTTTCTTCATTTCTTCAAATTTTTTTTAAAGAACAAATAGGAATCTTAAAATTTTAAAAATTTAAAAATTTTTAACATTATTGTGGAGTTTTCTTCTTCTTCTTCTTCTTTTCTCCTTTCTTGCTTTATGAATAATACTGAATTTGGTGTTGGTGGATGTAAATATTTATCTGTGTGTATGTATTGGTAATTGGCTCTTACTTTCTCTGTGTCTTCTTGAACCCTATAGCCATCCCTATAACATTGGGTTCCTATCAGGAAATCATTTCATGATAACAAGATAGCCTTAGCCTCTGGTGAGTGAAGGTAACCATGCCCCATACTAACCTCTTCCTCCACTGTACTCAGGTAATCCCTAAATATAAGCATCTTTCTCTCATTCTCACCCCAAGTCTTTACCCTACCCACACCCCATTTAATTTTCCTTAGTCCTAATAGAATAACCTACTCCCCCCTAATCCCTTGTTCCCATATACTCTAAAGCAGGTATGATTTTATACCTCCCCAATTCACCTCCTTGACTTCCTAGTCATTCCTTCTCCCCAATTTCAGAGACCCTACTACCTGAAGAAACAGGCATGCTTCAAAATGGGTACTTGCTTGCTATCATAATATACAGTGAGAGTTCTCTCAAAGAAAGTTGAGAGTTCTCTCAAAGAAAGCTGCTACTATTGGTGCTAATCATCAGCTCATCTGTTTTAGTTGAAATGGACTAGTATTTGCACCTATAGCATCTCAGTTTCTAACAGAAAGGTCTGGCATCTTTAGGTCTGTAGCTCCCCTTCACAACGAAGCAAAGCCAAAAGAATCCCCAATTACTTCACCAAGAGTTGAAATAAAAGACAAGCTCTCTGATTCAGAAAATGAGGAAAAGGGGAAATAACTCTCCTCCTCAGCCCCAAAACTCGCCACCCAAGGACCCCATAGCAGGGGCCCTAAATGAAAAGGAAAGACATTGTATCAGCATTATGATTAGTAATGCAATCAAAGAGTTAAGAGATGAAATAAGGAAAGAGATCAGAGATCAATTTCAAGAGATGAGAGACAACGACTTCAGGGAAATTAGGGAGCAATTCCATGAGATGAAAGATCAACTGTACAAAGATATTGACATTCTGAAAAGAGATGTAGCAGAGCTATTAGGATTGGAAAACATGGTTAACCAACTCAGATCTTCACTGGATGATATGAACACCAGAGTATACTTCACTGAAAAATAGAACTTCAGCACTTGAAGAACGAGTTTCAGATAATGAGGATCAGATAAACATTGTAGAATTCAAAGAAGAAAAACAAGATAAACAGCTTATATTACATAATCAGAACTTCCAAGTAATATTTGATGAGATGAGGTGTAATAATCTGAGAATCATTGGTCTGGAGGAAAACTCCGAACAGCAAGCAAGAGACTTCAAGAACCTTTTAACTGAAATCAAAATTAGAATTTCCCTCACTTTTCTATTGATCTAGAATACCACATCCAAGATGCTTATAGAACACCAAATAGACCTAATCAACTAAGAAACGCACCAAGACATGTCATATACAAAATGAATAACAGAGAAATTAAAGAGAAAATTCTAAGAGCTGTTAGAAAAAAGCCCCAAATCACATTCAGAGGCAAACCACTTTGGATCACTATGGATTTTTCAGAGCAAACAATGAAGGCCAGAAGAGCTTGGAAAAATTTCTCTTTCTTTCTTTCTTTCTTTCTTTCTTTCTTTCTTTCTTTCTCTTTTTTTAAGAGAGAGGGACAGTGAGAGAGACAGAGAAAGAGAGAAACAACTTTATTTGGTTTTTCACATGGCCTTAGTTGCTCCAACACTCAGTTGTGTACGTGGTGATGGGGTTTGAACCCGGTCCTCGTGCTTGCCAGGCAAACGCCAAAACCGCTGAACACCACTCCAGCCCTGGAACAATATCTTTCAAGTGTTAAAAAATAACAACTTCCACCCAAAATATTATTCCCTGCAAAACTTAGCTTCAAATGTGATGGGGAAATTAAATACTTCAATGATAAACTCAAGTGAACAATATATATGAACACAAATTCTACTGTACAAAATATTCTCAAAGATGTTCTACATTCAGAAGAAAAATGCCAATGATATCCTAAATTCTTAAAAAAGGGCAAGTCAATAATCACATTATACACAAGATGACTTCCAAGATGACTCAAAATTCTATAATTGATACAAAGTCAGAGAGACTCAGCCTCCCATATCTATTCTAACTTTGAATGTGAATGGTCTTAATGCCCCAATTAAAAGACACAGACTGGCCCAATGGATCAAAAAACAAAATCCAACAATATGTTGTCTGCAAGAGACAATTTGACACTCAAAAATAGACACAGGCTAAAAGTGAAAGGATGGCAAAATGTCTACCAGGCCTGCGGCCCAAAAAAACAAGCTGGCGTGGCAATTCTCATTTCTGATAAACTCAATTTCCAACTAAAACTAATCAGCAAGGACAAAGAGTGTCACTTTATCATACTAAAAGGGACAGTCCATCAAGAAGATATAATGTTAATTAACATTTATGCCCCCAATTACAACCCCCCAAATTTATGGAAAAAATACTTTAGGACATTAATCCCCTCATTGATCTCAACACAATAATTCTGGGGGAATTCAACACACCACTACCAAATCTAGACAGATCATCAAAGCAAAAAATCAATAAAGACATCGCCAATCTGAACAACTCTACAAATCAATTGGACTTAACAGACATCTACAGAATATTCCATCCTAAGACATCTGAATTTACCTTCTTCTCAGCTGCTCATGGATTCTTCTCTAAAACAGACCACATCCTAGTTCACTGAGGTAATCTCAACAAATATAAAAAAGTGGATATAATCCCATGTATTCTATCAGATCACAATGCTATGATCTTAGCAATCAACAACAAGAGAAACAACTCAAATACTTGGAAATTGAATAACTACCTCTTAAATGAAAGATGGGTAAAAGAGGAAATGAGAGCAGAAATTAAGAAATTCTTGGAATAGAACGAGAATGAGGAAACAACATACCCAAACCTCTGGGACAGTATAAAGGCATTCTTAAGAGGTAAATTTATAGCACTGAGTGCATACATCAAAAATCTAGACAGAGATAAAAAAATAGCCTTATGCTTCAACTCAAACAACTGCAAAAGGAGGAACAGTCCAACCCCAAATCTAACAGAAGACAGAAAATTACCAAAATCAGAGCTGAAATCAATGAAATTGAGAACAAAAAAACTATACAAACTATTAAAAAAACTAAGAGTTGGTTCTTTGAAAGAGTGAACAAAATCAACAGACCCCTTGCCAATCTCACCAAAAGGAAGAAAGAAATGAAGCAAATCAACAAAATCAAAGATGAAAATGGGGATATCACCACAGACTCATCCAAGATACAGAAGATTATCAGAACCTATTTTTAAAATTTATGCACTGCCAAGTTTGATAACCTGGAGGACATGGACAGGTTCTTGGACACACAGGACATCCCCTTTTTAACACAGGAGGACATTGAAAACCTAAACCAACCTATCACATATAGCAAAATGGAAGCAGCGATCAAAGCTCTCCCAAAAAAGAAAAGCCCAGGTCCAGATGGATATACCTCTGAATTCTACCAAGCCTTCACAGAAGAACTAACACCGATCCTCTACAAGCTCTTCCAGGAAATTGATAGAGTGGGATCACTCCCAAACACTTTTTATGAAGCAATTATTACACCGATCCCAAAGCCCAAAAAAGACAGGTCAAGAAAAGAAAACTACAGACCAATTTCCCTGATGAACATTGATGCAAAAATCCTTAATAAAATTTTAGCTAATCGGATACAAAAGCACATTAAAAAGATAATTCATTATGATCAAGTGGGCTTCATTCCAGGAAAACAAGGCTGGTTCAACATATGCAAATCAATAAATGTAATCCACCACATAAACAGAATTAAAAACAACAATCATATAATCATCTCAATTGACACAGAGAAGGCATTTGATAAAATTGAACACCACTTTATGCTCAAAACTCTGGAAAAGATAGGGATCAAGGGAAGTTAATTTAACTATTTCAGATCCATTTATGACAGACCCATAGCCAACATTATATCAATGGAAAAAGACTGAAAGCATTTCTACTGAATTCAGGAACAAAACAAGGCTGTAGACTTTCCCCACTGTTGTTCAATATAGTCCTTGAAACCCTTACTAGAGCTATCAGGCAAGACAAGGAAATCAAAGGAATTTGTATAGGAAAAGATGAAGTTAAGTTATCTCTATTTGCTGATGACATGATTCTATACCTGGAAGACCCAATAACCTTGGCCAGAAAACTCCTAGAGCTTATAGGCAATTTTGGCAAAGTAGCTGGCTACAAGATCAACTCCAGTAAGTCACTAGCGTTCCTTTACTCCAGCAACAATTCCACTGAAGAAGAAATCAGGAAATCTCTCCCATTCACCATTTCCTTCAAAAAAATGAAATACTTGGGCATTAACTTTACAAAGGATATTAAGGACCTCTACAACAAAAACTATCAAACACGAAAAAAAGAAATTATGGTAAACCTGAGTAGATGGAAAAATATTCCATGCTCATGGTTAGGCAGAATCAATATAATAAAAATGGCTATTCTACCCAAAGCCCTATACAGATTCAATGCAATTCCCATCAAGGTACCTATGGCATTCTTCACAGACATAGAAAAAGCAATTCTCAAGTTCTTATGGAACAATGGGATACCCAGACAAGCCAAAACATTACTTTACAGGAAGGAAGAAGTAGGGGGTATCTCAATTCCTGACCTGAAATTATACTACAGAGCCATAGTAGCAAAACCAGCATGGTATTGGTATCAAAACAGAATTGAAGATGAGTGGAACAGAATAGAAGATCCTGAGACCAACCCCCACATCTTCAACTATTTGATATTTGATAAAGGGGGCAAAAACAGTGTGGAAGAAAGATAGCCTATTCAACAAATGGTGCTGGACAAATTGGACAGTCATGTGTAGATAGCTGATGCTGGATCCTTATCTTTTGCCCTGCACAAAAATTAAATCAAAATGGGTCAAAGATCTGGATATTAAGCCAACAACTTTAAACTTACTAGAAAAAGAAGTAGGGTCAACAATACAGCACATAGTAGTCCGCAGCGCCTCCCTCAACAAAACTCCCATGGTGCAAGCAGTAAAGTCAAGAATAAATGAGTGGGATGCAATTAAACTAAAAAGTTTTTGTACAGCTAAAGATGTAGTTAAGAGCATCATGAGAAAACCTACAGAATGGGAGAAAACCTTTGCCTGCTACACCTCAGACAGAGGGCTAATATCCAGAATATACAAGGAACTAAAGAAACTAAACATCAAAATCACAAATAATCCAATCAATAAATGGACTTCGGATCTAAAAAGAAACTTCTCACCAGTGGAAATACAGAAAGCCCATAAATGTATGAGAAAATACTCTACATCATTAGCTATAAGGAAAATGCAAATCAAAACTTCCATGAGATACCACCTCACTCCTGTTAGAGTGACAAAAATGAAAAATTCTAACAAGATGTTGGAGGGGCTGTGGGAAAAGAGGAACACTGTCACACTGCTGGTGGCACTGCAAACTGGTTCAGCCACTATGGAAAGCAGTGTGGAGCATCCTCAAAAAATTAAGGATGGAACCACCTTATGACCCAGCTATCCCACTCCTGGGTATTTTCCCAAAAGTGTTAGAATCAGCATATTATAGAGATGTGGCTTCTTCAATGTTTATAGCAGCTTAATTTACTATGGCTAGATTATGGAATCTAGATGCCCCTCACTCGATGAGTGGATACAAAAACTTTGGTACATATATACAATGTAAGGCTACTTGGTCATTAGAGAAGATATATTATGGCTTTTGCAGCCAAATGGATGGAGATGGAAGAAATTATTCTAAGTGAAGTATCTTAATCTCAGAGACTCAAGGGCCGAATGGTATCTCTCATTTGTGGAAGCTAGAATACATGGCAAAGCTACTAGTATGTTAGATGGCTTAGGTAATAATAACTTCAAATTTTATGATTCTCAATGCAACAGGGAGATGACTCCCTAGGACACTTGAAGGTGTAGAGAGGAGACGGATGGGGGAAGGGGGTAGGAAGAAATCCTAGGAGACTGATGGTGGGAATATGGGGGAATCATCTCAGAAGGAAATCTCTGTCCTACATGAGATATCCATTTAACTCAGGAGTTCTTCTGGGGGAAAAAGCAACAGGGGGAACCCAAGCTAGACATCCATGATATGGCATTAGCCCTGGATAACTAAGTATATATACATTGGTTCTTGAATGTTTGATGATGTTTCCCCCTCAATTGTATCTCTATTTCCATCTAATTAAAAAAAAACTCTTCATTTGTATGTATAAGCCATTTTGATATCTCTGGATGGTAATACCAATTTACTGTATAAAATCTTTTAAAAGAGTAGTATTAAATCTTTTAAAAGAGTACTATTGACTTGGAGATAAATGAGGGCTTATTTAAGTTAAATATGCCTAGAATTCCTAGGCATACAGAAACTAATTCACATGCTTTTCAAGTTAAATATTTTCAATTAGAACTACTAGAAGTAATAATGACTTGACTATATCTTTAACACTTAAGACTAGTTTAATGCTGTCTGTTTAATAAAAACAGCCATTTTTTTGAGTTATCAGCATGACGTGAGCATTTCTTCTACTTGAGTCTACTATGTGAATGAGGTAATGCTGTGTCTATTAGATTTTAAGATTATAAATATTATAAAATCAACCTTAGAGAGAATGTACAAAGTAAAGATGCAATAAAAAAGAATTGCTTAAAATTGCTTAATGTTAGTTATATCAAGAACAATTAAATATATTAAGGATAGAAATTTTAAAAAATTTAAAAATAGTGTTGGCCTTTTTAACTTTTGCTATGAGAATGCTAGCTGGACATGTACATATACTTCATAAACAATTAACGGGGCCTGGGGAGGTGGCTCAGCAGTAGAGCACTTGCCAGCCATGCACAAAGACCTGGATTTGAATCCCAGGACCACATACACAACTAAGTGAAGGAAAAAAAATAAAAAAATTAACTCTTTCTCTCTCTCTTAAAAAAAAGTTAATAGGAAAATAACTAGAGGCAATGACTAGCTTTGTTTGATGTTTGATGTTTGCTGAAACCAACTTCCATAATCTTTTCAGTAACCTTCAAGTATAAAAATATGTTAATTTAAAATTAAGTAATAGGTTTTCATTAAATGTCTAGGTTATTTTTCAGCAAGATGAACTATTGAAACATTCATTTATAAGTTTAAGTTTATATACTTTTGTTTCTTTTTACAGATAGACTAAGGATATTAAAGTTTGTTCATAAATATGTTAGTTATGCCAAATGAAAAAATTAGATTATCAGAAGGCATGTCTCAATAAGAAATAGCAAGATGGGAAAGAAAAATTAGGAGCAACATTTCAGCATATGGGACTTGGCAACAACTTTCTCAATAAGACACTTAAAGAAATGGAATTAAAGTCAAGAGCTAATGACTGGGATGACATTAAACTAAAAAAACATTTGCTTAGCCAAGGAATTGGTCGAAACTGTCAAGACAGAACTTAAAGACTGAGAGATAAGCATGACCTTTGATTCCTCTGAGAGGACTGATATCCACAATTCACAAAGAACTCAAAAAACATAATATCAAAAATACAAACAATCCAATCAATGAAAGGGCCAGAGAGCCAAACAAAACCTCTCAATAGAGGAAATTGGGCAAGCCAATGAATACATGAGAAAGTGTTATAAATCACTGGAATCATAGAAATGCAAATTAAAACTATGTTAAGATTTCACCTCACTCTAGTCAGAAGGGCATAGATTAAGAATATAAACAATAACAGATGCTGGAGGGGATGTGGAGAGATAGGAACACTAGCACACTGTTGGTGAAACTGCAGACTGGTAGTACAGCTGCTCTGGAAAGCATTGTAAAGGCTCCTCAAAAAATTAGGGATGGATGTACCATAAGACCCAGCTATTCTTCTTCTGGGTATTTTTCCAGAGGAGATAGAATCAGCAAAATCTATGTTCATAATAGTTCAATTTACAATATCTAAATTACGTAATCAACCCAGCTGCCCCTCAATTGATGAATAGATCCCAAAACTGTAATATACATATATATATATCCCACATATTACATTTATATGTATGTGTATATGTATATATACACACCACACATATGCATGCATGTGTATATATATACATACACACAATAGAATTCTACTCAGCTATTAGACCCAATGATATTACGGCCTTTGAAGATAAATGGACGACAATGGGAGAAATCTTCCCATCTGGAGTGAAATTAGACAACTGAAGGATCAACTGTTTTCCTTCATTTGTGGAGACTAGAGCAAAACCCAGGTTTGAGTGAAAGGTAATCAAGCTCTCATACTAGTCCTATCAAAGGTGTAGCGACACGTAATCTGAGGGAATTATAGATGTGTAGTTGTGGGAAGGGGAGAGGCTGTATGAAGGTGAGAGGGAAGGAGGAAAGGGAGTGATCTAGGGAGACAATGAACGTTGTAGCATACGTTTTACCTTTCACTCCCCCGAGAAGCCAGATAATATTTATGCAACCATTTAATTGTGGAAAATTCACAATTCACATTTATATCTGTTCTGGGAGGATATAGAAGAATCAAGAATCAAGCGTTTGGGGTGTGGGGGCTGAAGCTGTGCCTCAGTGGTTGTAGTGCTTGCCTCGCTTGTGTGAGGATGCAGGTTCGAAATTCAGTACCATGTATACAATGAAGTGTCAAAGCAATGAAACCCACATGAAAAATGAAATAAAATTGATTCCTTCTCTCTCACTGTCCCTCTCTCTTAAAAAAAAAAAAAGAGAGAGACTGGGGTGTGGGTGATGTGGAGGTGATTCTGGACTAGGATCAAATGCATATCATATTGTTACTTTATGTGGATTTATGATTGTACAACAACTCAACTCCTCAAAAAAAGAAAAGAAGTAGCAGGATGATGTATTCATAAAGTTTGCCAGTGTGCTATAGAATGCTAGTGGAAAAAAGATAATTCACAATCATTTCCTTCCTAATATTCTGTTAAAGATTGCTAATATCTAATATTATACTCAATAGATGTAATAAACACTACTAGAGGGCTGGAGCGTTGGCTCAATGTTTACAGCACCTGCTTTGCATTTGTGAGTACCCAAGTTCAAACCCCAGCACCACGTACACAGCAAAGACTCAGAGCAACAAAGACCCCATGAAAAACTAAATAAAATTGTTTCTCTCTTTCTATCTCTCTCACTGTCCCTCTCTCTTAAAAAAATACTAGAATAAAGATAAAGGCAACTTTTATATATTGTATGGAAAGAAAGAATATGTATAATGAAGGAAAGTATACAAGGAATATAGAATGTATTTTTGTTAGGAGAAAATGACAGGGCTGGAATGGTGGCTCAGCAGTATCCCACTTGCCTGACATGTGTGAGGACCCAAATTCAAATCCCAGCACCACGTATACAACTAAGTGTTGGAGCAATGAAAACCAGATGAAAAACTAAATAAAGTTGATTCTGTCTTTCTCCCCCGCCACTGTACATCTCTCTATGAAAAAAAAAATGTTTCCTTCTAAAATGCAATGATTGATTGCTTCAGAATCAGAAAAAGAGTAAGAACAAGAAATTGGCTATAAAGAGTTTTGGGAAATGACAAATTCCATCATTATACACAACTATAATGCACTAATTAAATACAGGAAATGTAAAAAAAGTCTTAGGATTACAGAAAAAGAATTTTATTTGTGGTCTGGCTGGTAAAATTTATTGAATTTACCTATCAATTTTTTAAGAACCCCAAAACTATGTTAATGCAACACTAGAGTTTGTTGTTACTGTTCTATTAAAATGGATAAACATTTCTTGCATTATAGTCCTGCAATCCAGCCTGCCCCCTGGTATTAGGACCCAGTATTGAACCTGGCAGGCAGGCATTTACTACTGACCTACATCCCTGGACCTTCTGTTCTTTTCATTTTGTATTTTGAGACAGGGTCTTACTAAGTTGCTTAGGGACTGGCTAAGTTGCTGAGGCTGGCCATGAACTTATGATCTTCCTGCTTCTGCCTCCTGAGTCACTAGAATTATGGCATGCACTGTTACTAAAGTAGTTCTACTCTTAATAAGAATTTTTAAGTGATTTTTTCTTATCTTTTTTGTTTGAAAGAGAGAGGGACAGTTAGAGAAAGAGAGAATCAATTTTATTGAGTTTTTCATGTGGCCTTCTTTGCTCTGGCACTCTGTTGTATATGTGGTGCTGGGGTTCAAATCCATGGACTCGCACATGCAAGGAAAGCACCGGCCGTAACTGCTGAGCCACTGTTCCAGCCCTTTTCCTTATCTTTTAAGTAATCTTCCTAGGACAATAGAATTTTGGGTCTTCTCAGAATAAGTTACCTCAATTTACATTAAACTTTATCATATCCTTGATTATTTAAGAAAACTGAGACTTTTTAATTCTAAAAACACTATAGTGTTTTACTTTATTTTTGACACTGCCTTCTCCAATCAAGTTCAAAATAAAGTTTTGTTTTCAAACTGATCTTGAGACACTCCAGAAGTTCAGGGGAAAGTCATGAAGAAATTTTCTTTCTCATTGTAAAGAGAATTTTTTAAAAGTTTTGGTTTGATTGATACGTTGCATTGCATGAAAAACGCTGCTAAATAAAATACTTTAACCTTTCCTAGGTTACATTCATATAGATAAGTATTATTACATAAGAAATTTAGAAATTGTATGAAAATCCAGCTGATGCATCAATATCCTTGCTGCCTATGACCTACCCAGTTATAATGTTATCAATCATAATTTCAGTTATCATTTAGAGTGTTATCATTTTATAAAACATTCTTACCAAATCTTTAGCAATGGGCATTTTAATTCTTTGTCATTTACAGATAGTTATTGATTTACTCTGCTTCCTCTAAAAAACATTCTCAGTCAGCTGCAGGCAAGAATGCTTTATGATGGCATTGCTTAATTAACTTTGAAGCCACACCCTGAACTGAGTAAGGATTTCCAGAACTCAAGTGCAAAAGTTGATTGGTTCATGAATCTAAGTAAACAGAAAAAGAATTACTCACTTGGAACTGAAATTCAGGGTAATTGTGGTTTTGTTCAAAACTTTACCGGTTGTTTAAAAGTTTTATTTTCTGAATTTAAGGAACCTGTTTTCTTGTTCTCTTGTAATCTGTACCTGAGCAATTAGTAGATTATATTTTTGGAAAAATAAATGAAGCATTTATCTTTTCTCATTGACTTGTCCCTCTACAATAGAAAATATTGAGTATTCATTTTCATGACAATATAATTATTTGTATAAATTCAATTGTAATGTTTTCTCCATATAATGGGATATAATTGGAAATATTGGTTCTATTTTTAACGCTTTAATTACAATGCCGTATTTGAATGTTATATACATAGGATCTGATGTAAAGAATGAAGTTGACTTTATGGGGCCAGTGTTTACTAGGTTCTTTTGGAAAAATTGCCTGATAAGACACGTACAGTGTCCCTAGCCTTATAGATGATAAAAAAGTTCCCTTCCGGGCAAGCCCTGGAATCCTGGGGTATCAAGGGGAACCTAAGAAGACAGGAATTGACCCCTTTCTACAGGTACTGAAAATCAAGTCTGATGGTAAGTTTTCGGCTTCCCCTCCTAGCTTCAAAAAGGTTTTTAAATTTTAAATTAGATCATTGTAATTATACATAGTAGTTGGGTTCATCCTGACAAAATCAGACATGCATGGAATGTGATTCCCCCACTTTTTCCTCCCCTCCAACCTTGCCTTATTCTCCTCCTTCTAATCTATTGATCTTCCTTTTGCCCCTCTATTTATTTTTGATTCATTCTTTCTGCTCATACGTAAAGGTGAAATTCCCAGTGGTATATTTACATATTCACATAGCACGATTTAAAATAATATTTCTAATTTCCTTTCCTTTCTCATCCTTCCTTCCTTCCTCTCCATTTTCTTCTATTCTACTTCCTGTATCTTTACAATATCTGGCCTTCCCATTCTTTTTTCACTTATTTTGCTCTAGCTTCCACATATAAAAGAAACCATATAGACATTTCTCAAAAGAGGAAATACAAATTACTAATAAATATAGCAAAAATTTTTCAACATCTTTAGCAATCAGGCAAGTGCAAATTAAAACTACACTGATCTTTCAACTCACTGCATTCACAATGACAGTTATCAAGAACACAAATAATATCAACGCTGGTGAGAACATGGGAAAAAGGTACACTTGTACTTTGTTGGTGGAACTGCAGATTAGCATAACCACTCTGGAAAGTAGTATGGAGATTCTTCAAAAAATTAGGAATGGAAACATCATATGACCCAGCTATCCTCATACTTGGTATTTATCCAAAAACAAAAACAAATACCCTAAAATGAACATACTATAGTGATACAGCTACTTTAGTGTTTATAGCAGCACAATTCACAATAGTCAAATTTTGGAATCAGTCCAGATACCCGTCAATAGATGAATGGATTAAGAAAATGTAGTCTATATGCACAATGGACTTTTTTTTAAAGAGAGAAGGGCAGTGAGTGAGAGATAGAGAAAGACAGAGAGAGAGAGAGAGAGAGAGAGAGAGAGAGAGACAGGGAATCAACTTTTACTTAGTTTTTCACATGGCTTTTGTTGCTCTGACACTTACTTGTGTATGTGGGTGCTGGGGTTTGAACATATGTACTTGCACATGCCAGGCAAGTGCTGTAACTGCCAAACCACTGCTCCAGCTCCTGCACAATGGATTTTTACTTAGTCTTAAAGAGGAATGAAATTATGTCATTTGCTGGTAAATGGATGGAAATGGAGAGCAGCATTCTAAGTGAAATAAGCCAGACTCAGAAACTCAAGAGTTGAATTTCTCTCAAAGGTTTTTAAAATTCTAATCTGAGTTTCCCTATGAGAAGGTCTAGCAAGACAAACTCAGAAGATCTATGTGGTCAATTACCATTTTTGCTTCACTCATATAAGCGATTAAGCCAAATCTAAAGAAAAAAAGACATTTTGTTAAAAAAAAAACTCACTTTGTTTAACTTGATTGAAAAGGTGGAGGAAAAAAATGTATTTCAATGAAAGACTACAGTGTGCCCTCCTCAATATTCTAAATATTCTATTATTTTAGACTTTGGAGGAGTCTGGCTGTAGCTTTCCAAATCTACAAGTGGAATTTTGTCCCACTTTCCTTACTTACAGTCACTGAGACCTAGAACAACCTGTCTTCAAAGACTTGCCAGCTTCAGCTGGATGATATGATATAAAACAAAAATCATCATAATAAACCATGTATAGGCCACCTGCTACTGTGTGGGCTGCTCAGGAAGTTTATCAAAACATCCTCTGCAAAGGTTAAAATTTTCAAATTGTAAACCAGCAAGGTTGTAATGTTGCCCCTGCTTTCCTTTTTCCATTCTTGATATTCTTTGAACTTTGTATTTTAGAATTCATCTCAACTGGCTTCCCCCTGGAATAAAAAGCTATGTTTTCTACTATGAATCTTTGCTTTTTTATTTTCATTGAAATATAAATAAAATGAGGGGTATCTAATTAAATTTCTGAGTACACACATTCTTCAGCAAATATCCTTTACTAAAAAGTCTCAAAGTATGGTTCAGTAGGTCCTTAATGAACAGAAATCAACACAAAATGAATAGACTTAGGTTGTTCAAAGGAAAGAAAAATATTCCCTCTTTCCATAAACAAGAGGAAGGATTGACAAGGATTACCTTTGTGATGTTAAACTTTAAGTGAAAACTTTAGTATATTGAGGAATACTTAGATAACTGATGAAGAATTATTTTGGTCTTTTGGTGAGGGTATTTCTGGAAGAGGTTCACTTGTGAGTAGAGTGGGGAAGCTTCACTCTCAGAGCAAGAGTTCCATCCAGTCAGATTGAGGCCCCGAGAGAACAAAAGGGCAAAGGAAAAGTACATTTATTCTTTTCCTCTTTTGTAGCTAGGGACCATTCTTCTACCTTTTGACATCAGGACTCTAGGGTTTTTGACCTTTGGACTCTCAGATGTGCACCAGAGTCGTCTCCAGTTCTGAGGCTTTCTGATAGAATGGATCCACACTAGGGATTTCCTAGTGCTTTCTGAAGATCCACTGTGGGAATCCATTGTGGGATCTTCTCAACCTTCATAATCACATGCACAATTCCCCTAATAAATCCCCTCTGATATTCTTCTCTTCATATTATCTACATCCATACACATATCTAGATCTAGATCATCTGTCTTTCTCTTCTTGATTCTGTCTTTGGAGAACTGCAATATAGAGTTTAATACCAGGAATAGTTAATTCTAGAGGGATAAATTATAAGGATATGTTTTAATAATTGGTTTTGACGTTTTGGAATTGATTATTTAATCTGCTTAACCTTACATATGCTAAGTACTCTGCTTCTAAAAGAGAGCACTGATAGTCCATGGCCAACTTGTTTATAGAGATATGCAAAATATCTGCATTGGATATTCCTAATCAAACATTTGCAAGAAGCAAGCAACTTGACTATGTTTAGGATATTTTAAATATTTGTGGAAAACTGGGACTATAATAATGTAGGTTGCTTTTAAATTCACTAGACAAATGGATGAAAGAAAAGGATGAGCTCAGGGATTCAAATTCCCAGATCCAGCTTGGTGTAAACAGCTGACATCTTCTAAGTGTGCTCTAAGGGAAATTTTTTCTACCAGAGCCACAAGGTTGAACAGCATACATAATTATTCATTATAGGATTGTCTGAATTATAACAGGATTTGAAATCACATCCCTGAAAGATGTGTATTAAAATGAGGGCATGGGTTAGAAAAGATTGTGATCTGGTAACTTAGGATGGGTATAATGTGGAAATACTACAGTGATGCTAAAACTCCGAACTCTTAAATTCTTTTGAGATTTTTTTTTCTAGCAGCAGAAATGGCCTCCATATCCCCAGCAGCAGCATCCTTTCCTTCTGTGGCATTGGCTTTTCCATCTCTGCCCGAGAGGCTGAACAGTGTATGGGCGGAGGAAACATAAGGGCTTCCCAAGAGGCAGTTACCAAGCATAGCAATTTGCTATTCTCTGGACCTACCCCCACCACCTCTCTTTGCTTCCAGACCTATAACTAGACTCAGATCCCAGAAGGCCCTTAAATGTTCAGTCCAGAGTGTGACTCAGGATGAACTGCACTACTCTCAAAAAGAACTACTTGAGTTTTCTAATTCATACCAGCAAAAATCCAGGGACACTTGTGTGGATTTAGATATCCAAGTTCTGGAAAAATGGTGTAAGGAACATAAAATTGGATTAGACCAGACTTATTGGATAGGTCACCTAAGCAAATATTCTACATTTAATACTGCAACACAGTGAGTTAGAAAAGGGGCTAATAGTTTGGTTGACTAAAATATAGATCAAAAGATGGCCCACCATAAATGAGCTAGAGGTGCCTGATCTCCCTTGGTGTAATAAATTACTCAGAATTATAGTGAGATTGGAATGTTAAAGTGGATTTGTCACATAAAACTTACCCACATTAGACAGATCCATAAGATATAACTTCCATCAATACATCGAGAAACAGATTTATGAGCAGAATAGGGAGTATCCTTGAAGAGCTTCATTATTTTTCTTTGTAGATAGACGTTACAGTGGGAATTAGAGTCACTCAAGTAGAAATTTTGTGCACAGAGGGGATAATTGAATCCCAGAGTGGCAGGAACCAAGTGGTGGCACTCAACAACCAAAGGTAAGGTGTGCACAGTTACCATAATGAACAACAGAAATATAGCAACAATTAGAATCATCTGACACATCTAGAACTGTAGTATTGGCTGCTTAATCACAGTATTCCTAGGAGTAAAATAGAGAGCCTATCAAATTATTACTTGATCTGTACAAGTAAAAAATTTCCAAAACAAGTGAACAAGCTTTTAGTTCTGTTTCTTAATCATAAAACAGAGGCTGATAGCCTCTTAATTTCCATACTTGAGCCAGTTTACAGAACCCAGGATCTCTTAAAGGAAGGGGAGCCTGGGTCCCCTTGAGGGATAAACCCCATACCCTTCCAAAAATACACATTGTTCATCTACTCCCCAGCATTCCCTAAAGGGACTGATGGTCTTTTACTAGGTAACTTTGCATTGGGCCAAAAGAAATAATATGACCTTTCAAGTACTACTGAATACTGACTTAAAAGGGCACTGATTTTAGGAGAGAAAAGCCATCACTGTGGCCCATCAATAAGAGTAGGTTCTTTATGCAAGTTAAGATATAAGATGTCCTCCAAAAGCTTATGTGTGGAATGAAGCAAGAAAGTTTAGAGGTGATATGTTTGGGTTTGAGAGCCTTAAACAAACTAGTACATGAACCACTTTGAATATATTAGCTGTGTGGTAACAGTAGGTAGGCAGGGTGTAGCTGGAGGTGGATCACCAAGGACATGCTTTTAGGGTATATATTTTGTACCTGGGGAACAGAGCTCTTTCCCTGCTTCCTAGTGTCCAAGTCCTAAGCTGCTTTCCTTTGCCACACCCTTATGCCATGATGTTGTACTATGTACTAAGATCTCTGCAACTGTGTGCCCCAAATAATGTTTTCCTCCTCTGAAGTTTTTCTTGTCATATCTTTTGGTCACAGTGGCAAAAAGCTGACTAAAACAGATTTTAGATCAAGTCTGAATCATGGTGTATCTAGTGAGTCCAGGAATCCACATTTGATTATTTCCCTACTTCTTGAATGCACAGTTGGAAAGATGCCACATTGGTGAAAAATGATGAATGGAGGCATTAAACTGCCTTTTTATAGGAAAAGAAGATCAAAAACAATATAACTTTCCCAGAGGGACTGCATAGATTAATGTAAACATCAAGGACTTGAATGATGTAAGTGTAGTGATTTCCACAAAATTCCATTTAGTGATTTTTATTTGGCCTATGCAAAGAAACAGTTGGCTCCTGAAGAACGATGGGGGATTATCAAAAGTTTAATCAAATGGTGACTTCAATTGCAGCTGCTGTATAAGATATGGTTTCAGTGTTTGAGAAAATTAACATATCTCTTTGTATCTGGTATGCAGTTATTGATACAGCAAATGCCTTCTGCTCCATACCTATCCATAAGATCCACTAGAAGCTGTTTTCTGTGAATCAGAAAGTAAGCAACACACTTTTGCTTTCCTATCTACAATAACTGTCACCAATATGTCATCAATTACTGCTTAAAGATCTTTATCATCTTTCCACCTATAAAATATCACATTGACTCATTACATTGACCATGTTATGCTAATTGGACCTAGTTACCTGGGACTTGTACCAGGTTTTCCTGTTCCTGAGGCTGTTACAATTGGACTCAGGCATCTATAGAAACATGAATCACTCCTGTTTTTGTTTCCAAGGCAGAAAATTGTTTCAACTGTCCTTTATAGTAATACTTTACAGTCATATGTCTGATTTTGCTCATGCACATGAAACAATAAATGTTCAGCTAAGGATAGGAAGGAATGCATTTGTAGATTTCTAAAGCTTTCCCTCTGTGTGATTCTCTCAGCATTTATAATCGCCATGTAGCTTTCTTCTTTCTGGCATCTGCCTGTGAATTCCAGCCACTGCTGAAGGTTTCAATTTTTTTCCTCAGCCCAGGAAGATTGCTCTTTGAGTACCCTTTCCTTCAGCTACAGCCTAGAAACTCCAGGCAGAATGCTACGGAAATCACCATATTTGTTTTTCTTTTATCAAAAACTATTGCATAATTGGCCTGTTTTCCAATTTCTTTAAACTACTATTTCATATATATATATATATATATATATAGAGAGAGAGAGAGAGAGAGAGACAGAGAGAGAGAGAGACAGAGAGGGAGAGAGTAGTTTTTTAGTTGCTTAAGGAGAGAGGCAATTCTGGTACTTATTTCTCAATCATTGTAACATTTTTCTTTATTTTTTTAAGAGAGGAGAGAGAAAGAATCAACTTTATGTTTTCCTCTGGGTTTTGTTTTTCTGACAGTTGTGTATGTGGTGCTGAGGTTTAAACCCAGGTACTTGCACATGCTTGGCAAGCAATGTAAACACTGAGCCTCCAATCCAGTCCCAGAAGCATCTTTCTCACTATGAATTTTTGCCAAACTTTCTTTATTTTCTTGAAAAATATTGCTTCACTATTGTCCATGTTTTTCTATTATTTTAAGACATGAATTACACCTTCTTTTATTTCCAATATAAATTACTTAAAATGTAAATAAATGAGTTGTATAATGTTATGGTTTTGGATATGTGGTGTCCTGCACAACTCATATGTGAGACAATGCAAGAATAGTGAAAGGTGAAATGATTGGATTATATGAGCCTTAACTCAATCAGTAGATTAACCCACTGTTATGGATGAACTAGGTGATGACTGTGGTCAGGAAGATTGTGGCTGAAGGATGTAGGTCAATGGGAGTGTGCCACTGGAGTTTATATTTCGTCACTGGTGAGTGGAGCTCACTTTTTGCTTCCTGATAACCATATCCTGAGCTGCTTTCCTCAACCACTTTAGTGTATAAATGAAACATAGTTAAAACAAAGTGAGTCAAAAAAGCTAGAAATAGAGGGATGAACAAGTATACCAAGCAAGTAAATTGAAATATTACGACTTACATTCCTGATTTAAAAATATAGGTGACTATATATCATAAAAACATAAAACTACACAGCATTTTATAATGCTAAATGTCACAATTTTCAGTAAAATATAACCAAACAATACAATAAACAACTTTTAAAATCAGAAATCATAGAAGATATAGGAAGTAAAAACTAATGATAGATAGTAGTCTTATATTCACAACCCAAGGTAGGTCAAGAGGTCAAAAATTGCAATGTAATAGCAGCCAAATGCACAAATGAAGAACATAAGCACAAGATATGAATTTTTAAAAGAGTGAGGTTATTAATATCCTTTTCTAAGAATTTGACAATTTGAGTAATTAAATAATTACCAAGAAAAGAAAAAACCTAAAAATTCAAAATTTTGAAGCTTTGTGTTTTGGTCAACAAAGTATGCATAAGCATATCCAGAGAGTTTACAAATATTTCCAGGGGCTGGAGCAGTTGCTTGGCAGTTATGGTGCTTGCCCAGCATGTGCAAGTACATGGGTTAAAACATGTACTTGCCCTCACCCACGTACACAGCTAAGTGTCAGAGCAACACAAGCCATCTGAAAAACTCAATAAACAAATTGATTCTCTCTATGTCTCTCTCTCTTTCTCACTGTCCTTCTCTCTTTAAAAAAAAAAATTCCAAATGGCCATGAGCTAGTATAATTCAAAATAATCCAACAAAGAAAGAGAGAAACACATTCCATGACATGTTATAGGCTTATAATAGCACAGTGGAAGTGGGAAGGGAAGAAGTTGAGAGATTCTAAAACAATCCAACTCCTGATAGCAGCATAGACTTACAGAGTAGTCAATGATGCTGTCTGAATGGAGATTTTAAATCTAAAGCCGCTGCATAATATTAGCCATTGAGGATAACAGTGTCAAAAGAAAGCATGTGCATACAATCAGTTAATAATGATGATTACCAGGGGGAAAACACTACACTGAATATGACAGATATAACCCCATCATCTTTTATAATGCTGAAGTTTAAAATTTTGGTCTCAAAGTTGTAAACAGGTAAACAGGTATAAAATATTCATGTATTCACATACAAGAAAGGAACAATTGAACATTTTTGGTGAGAATGCAGACTGTACAACCACCCAGGAAAGCAGTGTAGGGATTCCTTAAAAACTAGTAATGGAATACCATATGACCCAATAATCTCACTTTTGGGCATTTTCTCAAAAGATCTAAAATTGGCATACTACAGTGACACTGCCACACCAATGTTTATAGCAGCACAATTCACAATAGCTAAATTATGGAATCAACCCAAATGCCCATCATTAGATGAATGGATTTAGTAATTGTGATACACACTCACACACACACAATGGAGTTCTACATAGCTATTAAAAAGAATGAAGTTATGGCTTTTGCCAGTAAATGGATGGAATATGAATGGAATATCAAGCTAAGTGAAATTAGCCAAACTCTAAAACTCAGCAATTGATTGTTTTCTCTCAGATGTGAAAGGTAGAGTAAAATAAAAGAAAGGGGGAAGAAAGAATAAGATGACATAAAGCACTATTCAAACACGAATGAATAGACAAGCTAAAGGAAGACTAGTAGCCCAGAAGAAAAAGAAGGTGAGAGGGGAGGAAGAATGGGTGGGAAAAGAAGGAAAAAGTGGCCAGGAGGTGAGAGAAGGTGGTGGAGAGTAGAAGTGCTGGTGATGGGAAGGAGATATTGGCCAAATTATATTGTTAAATTATGTGCATGTATATGTAAAAACAATCCTATCATTATGTACAATAATAAGCAGCAAAAAATACAGGAAAAATATAGTGCGGCACATATTCGTATATAGTTATATACTCTTGATTATACATATATAAATGGAACAATATCCACTAACAATTAAAAATTAATAATACAATAATATTCTTTTTCTGTATTTCATACTGGTCCTAACTGGATTCTTTCTACTAAGTTTACAAACCAACACCAAAGAGAACTTAATATCTTCTTAATAAATTTATTTTTCTTCTACTTCTATAAATATTTCTCCTGACTCCTAAAAATATTGATCTTTCCTACTATTCCTTCCAAACTTCTCTTTGTTTTCATCTTTGCAACCCTTTCAGCATTGAAGCACCTAATCCTACAACAACTTTTTGAAAAAAAAAAAAATTCAAAATTAAATCTTCAACTAGGAATCCATCCTGCATCCTATTCTCAATTTTTGAATAATGACTATTGTCTCTTCCTAGATTTCTTGCTGGACCCTCAAACACGCTGCGTACAAAACTGTGAGATTATTTCCTTTCCAGTCTGCTTCTTACAGATTCTTTTTGGTAGGCTCAGTTTTCACATCTCCTCAAATTATTCCCCCAAAATATATGACTGCGTCTGCTCGCAGAGAAGCCACGCAGCCCCTTGTCCTCAATCTCTCACCTGTCACAACGTCTTGCAACTAGTTCTTACTCCCGTAATCAAAGGTCAGGTTGAAGCTTCCTTTAACTTTGGCTATAGCAATCTATACTGCTGGTATTCACTTCCTGTTCACTTGTTTTCTTTTTGTTTATAAAATACTGGCCCCTAAGCCAGAAAAGGGAAGCTAGTTTTGGAAGCTCTGCCCCAGATGGAAAGTTGTAAGAGGGGCCTCTAGGGAGAGTTTAGGGTGTGTGCTCCTGCCTGGGGGTTGTCAGCAGAGGTCTGCTTTGCTGTGTTAATGGGGAAAACGTAACAATCAGCCTCTGCTGTGTCTCAGGGCTTAAACTAGCATCTGCCAGCCAGGGGCTCAGTCCACAATGACAAACCAACATGGCGGCGCTGCATGCGAGCAGGAAGCTCAGTCCTGCAGAGAGCACCAGGGCCTGGCCCTTTCAGGTGGGGAGTGTCCAGCCACCTTCAACTCAGGTTTTTGCTGTTAATATTGTGCAGAAGACAAACCCCATGGATCCCTTTTAGTTCTGCTATTTGCAACCAGAAGATGGGGAACTTAATGCCTCTTTAAAAATATTTTATGTATTTTTCAAGTTCTTGAATTAGCTGCATTTTAATTTTTACCCTGCATTTCATAAGAAGGAGACATAGAAAACAGTTGAGGAGCATTTGGCCAGGGAAAAGAGACAGAAGGTCTGAACAAGTTTTTTTGAATCGAAATTATAGTTGTTTCATCGTGTGTCTTACTTCTGCTTCTAAGGTGAAATAGCCAACGCTTGCCTAGTTTTGTAATAGTGAAAGTAGTTTTTCATTTAATAACAAGCATTATTATTATTTTTATTAAAACTTTTTCTCTAGAAAATTAAGAGGAGAAGAAGAAGAATTAAGGCAACAACAATGGAGTCCCATTGTGAAAGCTTAGAGAGCCCTCTGTTCTTTTACTACTTTCCTTCCAGCTTCCTGTGCTGTGGCGATGCAATAACCTGGACTCTGGGGAGGAGCTGGAGATCAGCAGGGAATGCACTGTATTCCAGCATCTTCCTTCTTGTGTATGTGGAAGGTATTTGTATTTGAAGATTATTGAAGTTATACAAGTCAAGTAATTTTGCCCAAAGTCATCTAGATTGAAGAAACACATTGCAGAATTGCCACCGCAGTGGGACTTG
The DNA here is from genome assembly GCA_004027875.1 of Aplodontia rufa. Lineage (NCBI taxonomy): Eukaryota > Metazoa > Chordata > Mammalia > Rodentia > Aplodontiidae > Aplodontia > Aplodontia rufa. The sequence goes on from PVKS010001743.1 coordinate 66,543, forward strand.
GAATGTTGAGACAAGGTTTGAGCAATTGATGCAATAGTAGAGGAAGAAATATTAATCTTAAGTTGCTTCATTCAGAGAGTTTCAGGATGGTGACTTGATCTGAGCTGCCAACTCCAATGAAAATCCCTCTGACTTTTAATGCTGAAATGCGTTCTCTTTGGGCTTTCCTTGTGCATAATTCCACATATTTTGTAAATGCAAAGAAAGTGGTCACAGTCAAATTCTATGGTCAAACTAATTCCATCCCCTTGAAGCTTTGCCAGATGGACCTTCTCTGTGTTTTTGATACAACAGAATGTGGTGATAGTAAGAACAAATCCCATAGCTGTGGGGTCCAGCCCTTCCTCACACATGCAGCCCTTAAACTACTATAACTTTGCTTCGCATTGCACACAGTGGAATGACTGACAATCTTCCAGAAAGCACTGATAACATTTTCAAGGGATTAAATGTACTTGGAGGATGGACTGGTGAATAAATGAAGAAAGAATAGAAAAGGTGGAAAATAGCACAATTTGAAAGTGATTACCCTTCCTAGAATTGGGTCCGAAATCTGTGATGTGCTGCCACACACACATATATGAAATGTAGGACATCTAGTCAAGTAGGACAATCTTTTTATTTATATGATTTTTAAATTTTTTAACTCTATCATATAAGACAATGGACTTATTCGTTGTATCAAGTTTCATCACAGGTTGAAATCACCTACTACTCAACCATTTCATAGCCAGAGGATTTTCAATAATCAGATTCAATGGCAGGGAAATGTAATTTGCAAGTACTTGGACTCTTTAGGCAGAAGTACTGGCGAAGGCCAATGCAAGCTTTTGAAATAAATATGTGTATAGACCATATAGTTCCAAGGGTCTTGTGCCACTTCCTGTCACCAACATTGTTATTCCAGAAACCAAAGATATATCAGCAATTCTCAGTGAAAGCTCTGTTCCTGTCCTGTTTGGAATTCATCATTGAGTAGCATTTGCCCTACATTAGAGGTAAAACCAAGTAAAATGGAAGTGAAACTAAATCTGTGTGATAGAGGAATTTAGGGATTTGTTAGAAAAATTCAGGGATTAAATTATTTAGAAATGCATGAAACCAACAAGGATGTTTTTGCTGTAGCAATTTCTTAAAGACCTGCCTATATATTGCTTTGTATATACACATTTTTCCTTCACAATTCCTTTGACCCTTAGGTCTGCTACACATTCTGTGCATCAGTTTAAAAACAACTCTTCTCCACATTTGCTTCACAGTGTAATCTCCACGGATTTGCTCTCCTTTATTACCAATTCTGCTTTTTTAAAAAATGAATCTTCTAGTCATCAAAATATTACTTTCTTACTGAAGATTTATCTGAACCTCAAGTTGTGTGTTTTTTTGTTTTTAACTCTCTTACCGCTTTACTATGCTTTTCTTTGTTTCCTGAATAGTTTTTCTCAATATTGGTATCTATATGTTTTTCTTTTGGTATTTGAGCTTCTTAAGTGGAGAATACTTTTACAAAACTTTTTTGTTTGTTTTGTTTTGTTAACCATATCATTTGAGTAACTAGTGTACTATTTACAATAAAAGCAGATTTTAACACTGTGATTTGAGTGTATATATGTTCACATTTGTGTGGGGGGGTACTCTTTTATATTACAGAAATCTTGGATTTTGAGGTACAAGAAAAATACAGCGCACAAAGATTTGTATTTATTTCCTATAACATAGCATTCTTAAGCCTTTTTTTAAAGAGGTTCACGGTCATGACCCAGACCTGCTATGCTTGGGCTCCTTAGTTACAAACATGCAAGTAAACAGATCATATTTAATTTTGTCCTCTAACAAAGTACATAAGCCTCTTTTTTATTTTTTATACTTTATTTAAGACAGAAGTCATGATAATGCCACTTGTTAGTTTTATTATAGATTGAAATATTTTACAACTGCTGTAATTCAAAATATTATAGAATATTTAAACAAAAAAGTAATGCTGAATGTGGAGTAGTTGCTCAGTAGTTACAGCGCTTGCCTGGCATGCACAAAGGACCTGGGTTCAAAACCAGCACCACATACAAAACTGTCAGAAAAACAGAACCCAGATGAAAAAGTAAAATTCATTCTCTGTCTCACTACCCCCCACTCTCTTTATTAAAAAAAAAACCAATGTTGACACTTTAGATGTTACAAGACAGTAAATTACAGATATTACAGTTCTGTAGCAGGACTGGGATTCATTTATTTATTTATTTATTTATTTATTTTTGGTGCTGGGCATTGAACCCATGGGCACTTTATCACTGAGCTACTGAGCAATATCCCCAACCCTTTTCATTTTAAATTTTGAGACAAAATCTTACTAAGTTTCTTATGGCCTCACTAAATTGCTGAAGCTGGCCTCAACCTTGAAATCGTCCTATCTCAGCCTCCGGAGCCACTGGAATTAGAGAGTTGTGCCATAACACTCAGTGATGTGAGAATTCAGATAAAGTGCAAACTTTAGTAGTTCTTTAATTTGGGCAGATATTCTTTGAATCCACAAAGTCATCTATTTATTTTTACTACCTCTTGCATATACAGATGTACATACACATATTTATGTATGTATGTATCTGTGTGTGTATATATATGTATATATATATATATATATATATATATATATGGAAAACTATGGATAGCTACCATTTCCCTCAAATCATTGTTCATGGAGGCAGATAAAATGTTAGTTGAGCAAACTTCATTACATGCTTTCCCCCAGGAAGACAATGTGTGGGAATTTGAGTGCTATTTTGCATCAACTCAAGAAAAATTCTCAGTTGTTAAAGGATTGACACTAATATGAAGTGATAAATGATTTATTACACTATAGAGCTATTTGCTTAGGATGCATATGTGTGTGCATGTAATCCAAGTCTTCTTGCTTCTGGAATGTTATTGGGACTATGTGTGACAAACTACCCTAAGTTAAGGAGCCTAGTGTTCTCCCTCCAACTTTTCAGTGTAAAAATCACACTTCTCTAAAGAAAACTATAGCATGGTCATATAAGTGTGTTGAATAAAAAGAAAAAATTCCTACCCACTAAATCAATGTGTCTACATTAATTTACCCCAAGGCATTAAATTGTAACATATGTTATTTGCCTATATTAAAATTAACAGAATGTAAAAGTAAATTATATTCCCCAAGTTACATGGGCTCGTATCCAACACTAAACTTCACATCAGGGAAAACATGAAAGAAGTGTTGCAGTCAACATTTATCTGTCTGACATCTGTCACTGTGTGTATCTGATTTGCTTGGCTTGCTTTTTTTAATGCTTGCCCAATTTGTTTTTCTACTTTGCTTTGTGCAAGGCTGAACATGCCCTTAGGGCAGTATTCAATACTTTCTGATGAATAGAAAGAATGTTGCTGACATAGCAAAAGCTTCAGAAAGGTTTTACAAAACATGATTATCATTATATTTTTTACAAAAGTCTGAGATATTGATAGGAGCAAATGTAATTGTTTTTCCACTTTAGTTTTTTTCAACACAACAGTCCCACGTTTTCCTGTCCATTTCTAGCTATAGTTGGTAGTGAAGTGAAAAATTATGGAAGCGAGATTATTCTGTAGGGTTCACAACAATACCCAGCAAGATTTATTTTCTGGTTCACTTTAAGCTTCATTGTAGATAGAGAATGTGTAGCATTGACATAATGGAAGTTTCCTTGTCACTGACTACAATACAGTAAAATCCGAGATGAGAATTAGAGAAAAATAGCAACCTTTTTTCAATCTCGAAGCTAAGAAAAGATGTGTTGTACCTGATTTGCCAACTTCCTTTTTAGAATATCATTTCCTTACACATTTCTAGTGTTGTTCATGGCATTCAAAAAGGGCATGACTAGACTAGAATCCACACTACAAATAATGAAATATGTAAGCAAAACAATAGGCTTTAATTCTTACTAAAGAACATTATAGGAGCTGGAGTGGTTTCTTAGTGGTTATGGTTCTTGCCTGGCAGGTGCAAGGATGTGGGTTGGAATCCCAGCACCAAGTACACGACAAAGTATCAGAGCAACAAAAGCCACATGAAAAACTAAATAAAATTGATTCTCTCTTTCTCACTCTTACTATCCCCCCTCTCTCTTAAAAAAGAGAACATTATAAGAGTGAATGCTCTTTTAAATTGTGATGAAGAAAGAAATGATACTAAGGATGATAACAACTGTATATTTCGGTGGGCTATACAATCTTTGTTAAGCTTTGCACAAAACTTATGAGGTACATAAGAATATATTTGTATTATTCAATTTTCTGTTGCTATCACAAAGTATCTATGGCAGCATGCTTTATAAGGAAAAGTGGTTTATTTAGCCGGGCTTTGGAGGTTGAAAGTTCAGGATCAAGTGACCGCATCTGTCTGACCTCTGGCAGATCCCTGTTCGTGAATGGCTTTGCAATGGCAAGTGTGTGCATGAGTGTATTTGAGAGTGATCATGTGGCAAGATGGAGATTCAGAGAGGGATTCAGTGGCCAGACTCACTCTTCAATAACTCTCAAGAGAACTAACTCCCTCCATAAGATCAACATTTACCCCTTCTGAGGGGATGCTTCCAATAGCCAGAAACATCTCCCACAAGACCCCAATTCATAAAGACACAACCCCTATAACACACATTAGAGACTAAGCACAGACCCTTGGGGGACAAACTACATCCAAATCATGGCTGTTTTTATTTTTGCATCACAAATAAGCAGACTGAACTGCAACAGTTTCAGTAGTGTGGTCAGGTATAATAGGTATAGCAAATGTGTTACACAGGTATAGTAACTGGCAATTCGGAATGTAGGTCTTCTTTCCAAATCTCTGACTTCCTATGCATCCCAGTAAACAGAAAGAACTTATCAAACAGACATTAAAATTATGTGCTTCTAAATCAAGATAAAGTTTGATTAAAGCAATAATTTTGAATAACTTAAATATTTCTGCTTCTACTATTAATATGAAGAGATAACTTGCCAGATGATTGTTTTTGCCCAAAGGGATATTATTAGCAATTATCCATAATTTGTTATACTATAAAAGACAATAATGTATTATCTCAATAATATTGACACATTCAATAGGGTAAGGAGTCAGGTAAACTAAATGATTGCAGTAGTACCAAAGAAGAAATTTGAGTAGGAAAATGCATGCTTAAATATATTTCTATATTTAAGTTCTAGTCTCAGAATCTTCTTTTCTTATGTAAAAGTATTATTCTTAAGCTTATATTAGCTCCAAAAAGAATAAGACTCTTCTAGATAATTTGTTACCTTTTATTTATTCTTTGATTTAAACAATATTGAGTTTATAGTAAGTACCATGTGTCTGTGCTAGGCACAGTGACTGCATTTCATATTCAGCTTAACTGAAACAAAAAAAAATTACAGAGGAAGAACAATAAGAAAGTGTGATTTCATTACAAGTAGTTCTTTTCTCCATTGTAGTGAAAACAATGACAAAACAGCTTGATTCCAGGCTTCTAGTCTGTAATAATTTTATTTAAAAAAGAACATTAGAAAATGTTTTACAACTTTTGAAGGGAGATATTGCAATTCACAAATTTCTCTTTAATTATCAGGGGCAAAATAAAATATTTTATTCTAATATGTAAGGTCTTGTGAAACAAAACAGTCTGTCTCTCAAAAAATTTAAGATTTCTACCAAGTCATTTCAGACATAAATTAAGAGCCAAGAATGGAGAAAAAGGATATGTTAACAATAAGTGAAGTTCTTCCTTTATTCAGTTTTTTACTCCAATTTCAATATAGAAAGATTTTGTGTTTATATTGACTTCGAATCTGAGCAGAGAAGCTGTATTTGATAGTAAGTATTTGAAAGCTTAGTTCTTCTTTCTATTTTTGTATTTTTCTAGAAATAAGAAATATGCTAATAAAACTATATCCAAGATTCAATTAAATAACTTTACTAAGCCTGAAGTGATAATTAGATTTCTTCCATTCATGAATTTGCTAACAACAGGTATAATATTTACAAAGTTTGTAATTCATAAGAATAATTGTCAATAAATCTTGCTTCTTGTTCATTTCAGGCAGAAACAGTTGAGTTGGGTAATTTAGATGTTATGTCTGTATCAAGAACTTTGAGAAATCATACTTTCTCTGAATTTTTAAAATTCTTCAAGATCTCATACAATATGTATCAATAAAAACAGATATAAGCTATCTTTTATCTAAGACTTGTAATTCTTCTTGTATATTTAGTGTTAGTCAATCTGTGTAAAATTTTAACTGCTTAAAAATGCATAGAGGGGGCTGGAGTGGTGGTTCAGCAATTACAGCACTTGCCTGGCGTGTGCAAGTATGCGGGTTCAAACCCTAGCACCACACACGCAATGAAGTGTCAGAGCAACAAAGCCCATATGAAAAATGAAATAAAAAATTGATTCTGTCTCTCCCTTACCATCCCTCTCTTTTAAAAAAAATACCTAGAGAGCGCAATGAAAAATTAACTACGGTAGTATTTGTTTGATAAAATTTATAATGATAATTTTGCTTTCTTTTTTATCCTCTTCTATATTTCCTAGATGTTGAAATATGAAAGCATGTAATTTATATTTAAAACAATACATTTGAAAAAAAATCTCTGAAATTCTGCATATACAGTATTGTCAAAATTATGCAAAAAATTGAGTGAAAATGCTAGAAAAGACTATTTCTAAAGGTAAAACCTGATTGTGTTCTGAGCTCGAGTATTCAATTCTTTTTCATATTTTGTAAAATTATTGCTTATATATTATTATTAATGGAGGCTATAATTTTTATTTATAAAAAATTTTTTACAACCGATTTCAGTATTTGAAGAGACAACTCAGGCCACAAAAATGTACATTATTGACCATGCATGAGAAATAATTTCTTGTTGACTAGAGGTGGTAATTGAGATATAAGAAGAGAAATGTCATTAATTCTTCTACTGAAACTGAAACAGCTATTTCCATAGTTAATTGGTCAAATGAGAAACCACAAGCACCTGGGACCTAGAGATACTTACAAAAATGACGTACTTTAAATTGTACTTTAGGGTCTGGAGCCGTGGCTCACTGGTTATGGTGTTTGCCTTGCATGCACAAGTATATGGATTGAGACCCCAGCACACAGCTAAGTGTCAGAGCAACTAAAGCAATGTGAAAAACTCAATAAAAATTGGTTATCTTTGTCTATCTCTTCACTGCCCTTATCCCTTAAAATAAATCATACTTTAAAGTCTCCATTCCCTTTATTCAATTTATCAGAAACCTGAAAAATTTTTCAAACAAATGAATTAAACTTATTTTTAAACTTTCACACCCAGGCTTAAAATTAAATCCAGCTACATTAACAGGTTTATGATGTTATTGGCTCATTCAGAAGCAGAATCAAATCTTCATCTTTTCCTTCAAGTTAGTTTTTGAAAAGTAGATTATTAAATAGTTTCCAATAAAGAAATAAATAAATTTTAAAATTGATGTATTAACCAGGACTTAATGCCAGTTCTTCAACATAATTTTTATACCAATGTTTTGGTCTTACCCCTTTTTTCCCCCCATGGTATGAATTACTTTATGGATTAGGAAGCAATGGTATGAGTTCATCATGAAAATATGCAATGGAAAACTCATTTAAGGAGGAAATTAATATTTTCAAGACTGAAAACCAATTTTCCTAGGTTCATATTGTAATCTATTTTGCATTATTTCCCATGTGTAACCAAAACATCACTGATTCATGACATTATGTAGGTAATCAATTAGAGTGAAAGAATTACATAAAATACATCTCTCCAAGGCAAATCTCTTGTGGTCTCATACTAAAATAATGTAATCATATACTCAATAGTGAAAGATGTCACTAGAGAATTAAACCATTTTGCAGAAATAACCAGGGTTGATAAATTCACAAAATCATATTTCCAACGTGTTTCAAGAATTAAATAATTTATGAGAAAAACAGACAATTAATGAAAGCTATGAAAAAACATTAAATTATCTAAATTTTACAGAAGCTTCTTATATGAATGTGCTGTTATGGGACTTTCTAGTGCTTTATCTATTTTAATCTTCCGAGAACTCCAATACATGATTTTTTTTTAATTGAGGTGTTAGGGGGTTTTTAACATTCTTTACTAAGGCTTCATCATAGCTATTGATATTCAAACCTAAGGCTTATATGATTCTAAAGACTGTGTTCTTAGGTATTATGCTAAGTTTTCTCTTTTCAAATAGTTAAATTAATTCATTATCACTTAAATCCTAATGCTTTGTATTCCTCAAAATTATGTGAGAAATATACACATATATTCTTCCAAATTTTTCCGTTATATCCAATGTACAACAATAAATGAGGAAGAATACTGCTTATTGTACTATAGATAGGTTTTGCAGTTGTGATGTGATATTATGCCACCAGTCCTGAATTCTTTTAATATTGCTAATGTAAAATAACATGCTGTAATAAGTTGTGCAAAGCTAAAAAATTTCCAAATATGTTCACAAGGAGTTGAGATAGAAAATAAGAAGTGTTATACTTAATTGCATAAGAAATGCAATAATTATAAAAAAATAAAAGGGGTGACTTTCACTCTCCACTTCTATTCATGTAATTCCTTCTGTATATAAAACATGTTTATCATAATGTAAATTTTAAGACCTTTTATAGGCATACACAGATATACCATACCCACATATCTGTTTACAAAGAATATGTATAAACTGAACTGCATCATGTCTTTTAACCTACCTTTGTCATCATTACATGTCAGTGCAGAATAAATTTATTATTTTAAATTGTGAAATAGTTGAACTATATATTTATTTAATCCTTTGTCTGTAATGTACATGTGTGATTTTTTTCCAAATGGTATGTATTATAAAAATGTTAAGACTAAAATTCTTGTAATATAACTTTATGCATATTTTTGTATATAATCCCATATGTAAAACTATTGAGTCAAAGGGTAGGCACATTCATGCTAAATACTGCCAGCTCCCTTTAATCTTGTGATTTATCTTCATGCACTGAATGTAACATTATTATAAGTGGTTCAGTGTTTATTGTCAGCATTTAAAGATTCCCCCCAATAAATTTAAGCAGATCTGACGTATTGCTGCTGACAGCTTAGTTAAAAAAGCTTTTTTAGCTTTTCCAATCTGTGTGGTTATAATTCCTCCAGAGTCTAGAAACATTTTCCAAAGAGGTCCTTCCTAATTAAAAGACCAACAGGAAAGCATATGTGTCTGGCGTCACTTACTAAGTGTGGAAGGCAATCCTCACAGAAAATACATGTTTCAGTCTGCATAAGATTTGGCTCCCAAAAGCATTATTAGCCAGTCCTCAGAATATTATAAACGAATAAGTTCATATTTTTTAAGGAGGAATCATAAAAACCCAAAGCTATAATGGACCATTATTAGGAAATTTTCTGGAAGTAAAGGATCTTTTACTAAGATACCACACCTTCCTTCATAAGCAAACTGATCATACAGCAACATAAACAGAAGATGAAGGGGCTGCTTGGAAGCCCAAGTGCAGCATATTCGTGGGCATTTTCCTGCTATTGGCTCTTCTAATTGCTATTAAAAGAATTTCACATTCCCTGTATCCTCCAAAACAATGTTCAGAGACTATTTTGAAATACCAACACATGCAGAATCATTTAAAGAACGTTAGAAATTTTTATTTACTTTCCTACAATTTTATTGCATTTTTCTTTTTAAAATTGTAACTTAGGGGGCTGGAGCAGTGGCTCAACGGTTGGAGTGTTTGTCTGGAATGCAGGAGGACCTGGGTTTGAACCACATGCACAACTAAATGTCGAAGAAATAAAGGCCAAGATAAAAAAAAAATACACCATTTCCTCTCTCTATTCTCTCTTTTTCTCCCCTCTCTCTTTAAATAAATAAATAAAAATAAAATAAAATTATAATCTAAAATTTCCTGGTCTATCATTCTTTGTCTATTGTAATATGCAATGTTAAATTTATTGCTTAGATTGAATCACATAGTATACTTTTCTGTTTATAGGTCAATGAATAGAAAAATTTATTTAAAATATGTAAGATTTTTTCACAAAATTCCTATGATAAAAATCATTAACATAGAGTACAGATCATACACACATATAAATATTTTAACCCTTTATTATCCAGTTAGAAATTATGGTCCAGTCAAAACATTCCTGTTAATGGGAAATTAACTATTAGCAAAAATTCAGAATTTATGTAAATACATGTAGGACTAAAATTAAGTTAAGCGTACTTTAATATTTCATGATTCATAAAAGAGTTCATTGCCCTATGGCCATCATTATAACTTTCACAAGCATTTCCCAAAGATCTGAATAATATTAAAATTCACTTCATTTTGCTAAACTCATCTCTTACATGACAATGTTGGATTATAATGAGATTTTTCATTTTCTTAGAAAAGTTAACTCTTGCAGCAATTATTTATCATTAATATAAATATTACAGTAATAGCTTATAACCAATGTGATATTGTGTTTTTTACATTTTTCATTGACTTATACTATTTAATTTTTCCTGCCTTTACAAGCAAGTATACCTAGTTAAGAAAGTATCACAAATGTTCTGTTAAACCTGATCCATTAAACACTATTTCTAAAGGATAATGGCATCTTTTAAATTTCTCTGCCACACTGCTCTTCAAAATCTTTCTTAAGCAAATCTGACCATGTCACGTCCAAGTATGGGACATTCCAAGATTCCATCTGCTGATAGGAAAAATGTCAAAATCTGTGCATGTCATTAGAAGTTCCTGTCACCTTGTCTTTCTCAAGTACTTGACAGAACTCCACACCCAACATCATGCTGAATGTCTGCTGACATGCTCCAAACTCTTCACCTTAGCAGCTCATGGGAAGCTCCTCCTAAAAAACATTGCCGAATTCGTTTCTCTCATACGCAGAAGTGATAAATATTTGGGGGAGAAGCCTAGAATGAAACTTGTAATTCGTCTTCATATCACTGTTAACACTTTCTGGCACTTATTTCTTTAAACATTGTTTTTCTCTATAACTATGGCCTCATTGAAGGCAAGGAAATAGGACTATACATTTTAGAGATATTTCTCAACATTTCTCAGAAGAGTTTTTATTGTAGGATTTCCCATTAGAAAACACAGACAAAAGCATTCTTAATTAAGATTTGAAAAATCTGGGGGCTGGCACAGGGGATTGGCTGTTGCGGCACTTGCCCTGCATGCAAAGTACACGAGTTCAAACCCCAGCACCACGTACACAGCTAAGTGTCAGAGCAACGAAAGCCATGTGAAAAACTCAATAAAAATTGATTCTCTGTGTCTCTTCTCTCACTGTCCCTCTCTCATAAAAAAAAATTTGAAAAATATTTAGTAGAATTTCAGAGATAATATTTCTAAGTATAAGACTCTATTTTGTTATTCTGCTTGCTAAGCTATATGGACAAAATGTGAGTGAAAGTTTGATCCTGTTACCTGGATATTCTGGAGGTGGGGAGGATCCTTCTATTAACAAAAACTTTTGAGGAAGGAAATAAGAGAAGATTCATATTGTGAAAAACAGCAACAACAGAAAAAGACCTACAATCACTCATTACATATCCTAATTTATCAATCTTTTTACTTTATGCATAATTGGCATGAGATCTTTTTTACTGTTTTATCTTTCAAGATGAAGTCTTTCATGGGATTATATCCACTTTTTTGTATTTGTTGAGATTACCTTGGTGAACTCAGATATGGTCTATTTTAGAAAAGGATTCATGAGCCGCTGAGAAGAAGATAAATTCAACTCTCTTAGGATGGAATATTCTGTAGATGTCTGTTAAGCCAGATTGATTAAAAAAAAGTCTTAGGATAGAGACTATTTTGTAGATGTCTGTTAAGCCTGATTGATTAATAGAATTGTTCAGATGGGAGATTTCTTTATTGATTTTTTGTTTCGATGATCTGTCTAGTGTTGACAGTGGTATGTTGAAGTCTCTCAGTACTATTGTGTTGAGATCAAAAGGGGATTAATGTCATTAAGTATTTTTTCCATATATTTGGGGGGTTGCAATTGGGGGCATAAATGTTAATTATTGTTATGTCTTCTAGGTGAACTTTCCCTTTTAGTATGATAAAGTGACCCTCTTTGTTCTTTCTGACAAGTTTTAGCTGGAAATTAATTTTATCAGAAATTAGGATCGCCATGCCAGCTTGCTTTTTTGGGCTGCAGGCCTGGTAGACATTTTGCCAACCTTTCACTTTCAGCCTGTATCTATTTTTGAGTGTTAAGTGTATCTCTTGTAGACAACATATTGTTGGATTTTGTTTTTTGATCCAGTGGGCCAGTCTGCGTCTTTTAATTGGGGCATTAGACATTTTGCCAACCTTTCACTTTCAGCCTGTATCTATTTTTGAGTGTTAAGTGTATCTCTTGGAGACAACATATTGTTGGATTTTGTTTTTTGATCCAGTGGGCCAGTCTGTGTCTTTTAATTGGGGCATTCAGACCATTCACATTCAGAGTTAGAATAGATATGGGAGTCTGAGTCTCAAACTTTGTGACTATTAGAGTTTTGATTCACCTTAGAAGTCAATTTGTGTATAATGTGATTATTGACTTGCCCTTGTTTAAGGATCTAGGGTATCATTAGCATTTTCTTCTGAATGGAGAACATCCTTGAGAATACTCTATAGTGCAGGATTTGTGTTCATGCATCTTGCTAGATTGAGTTTATCATTGAAGTATTTAATTTCCATGTCACATTTGAATCTTAGTTTTGCAGGGTATATTTTCTTTGGGTGGAAGTTGCTATTTTTCAACACTTGAAAGCTCTTCTGGCCTTCGTTGTTTGATCTGAAAACTTCCATAGTGATCCAAATTGGTTTGCCTCTGAATGTGATTTGGGGCTTTTCTCTAGCTGCTTTTAGAATTCTCTTTTTAATTTCCCTGTTATTCATTTTGTATATGATATGTCTTGGTGAATTTCTCATTTGATTAGGCCTGTTCAGTGTTCTACATGCATCTTGTATGCGATATTCCAGATCAATTGTAAGGTGAGGGAAGTTCTTGCTTATGATTTCACTTAAAAGATTCTTAATGCCTCTCGTTTGCTTTTTGGAGTTTGTATCCAGGCCAATGACTCTCAGATTATTTCTCCTCATTTCATCAAATATTATTTGGAAGTTCTGGTCATGTAATGTAAGTTTCTTATCTTGTTCATCCTCTTTGAATTCCACATTGCTTAGCCTATCCTCATTATCTGATGTATGTTCTTCAAGAGCTGAAGTTCTATTTTCAGTGGAGTATACTCTGGTGTTGGTATCTTCCAGTGAAGATTTGATTTGGTTTACCATGTTTTTCAATTCTGATAGCTCCATTACATCTCTTTTTAGAATGTTTAATTCTTTGTATAACTGATCTTTCATCTCATGGAATTGCTTCCTTATTTCCTTATAAAAGTTGTCTCTAATTTCTTGAAATTATTCTCTGATCTCTTTTCTTGTTTCTTCTCTCAACTCTTTGATTGAGTTACTAATCACAATGTTGATACAATAACTTTGGTTTTCATCTAGGGCCCCGACTAGGGGATCCTTGGGTGGAGAGCTATGAGGTGGAGGAGAGGAGTTATTTCCCCTTTTCCTCATTTTCAGAAACAGGGAATATGTCTTGGAGTTCAACCTTATTACTCTTGGAGGGGTAATTGGAACTTCTTATGGTTTTGCTTTGTTGTAATGGGGAGCTATTTGGTCAACTCAGACCTATAGGTGCCAAACCGATCTGTGAGAACTTGAGAGCCTATAGGTGCAGATACTAGACAGTTTCAACTAAAACAGATGTGATGATGATTAGCACCTATAGTGGCAGTTTTCTTTGAGAAAGCTCTCACAATATATTATGACAGCAAGGAAGTACCCATTTTGAAGAGTGTTTCTTTCTTCAGATAACAGGGTTTCTTTAAGTGGGGAGAAGAAATGACGAGAAAATTAAGGAGGTGAATTGGGCAGGTAAATTGCAACACCTGACTTAGAGTAAAGAGGAACAAGGGATTAGGGGGGAGTAGGTTATTTAATTAGGAATAAGAAAAACACAAAATGGGGTGCAGGTGGAGTAAAGACTTTGGGTGAGGATGAGAAAAACTGCTTATATTTAGGAATTCTCAGAGTACAGGGGAAGAAAAAGTTAGTTTGGGGTGTGCTTCTCTTTGCTCACAGGAGGCTGAAGGCTATTTTACTATCAGGAAATGTTTTCCTGGTTGGATTCTAATGCTATAGAGATAGCAGTCAGGTTCAAGAACACATAGAGACAGTAGGAGCCATTCACCAATACATACGCATGGCTAAATATTTACATCCACCAATACCAAATTCAGTATTAACCATAAAGCTAAAAGGATTAAAATGACAGAAAAAACAAAAACATTAAAAAGTTAGAAGCTGAACAAATTATAAATATTATAGTCCAGCTGGATCCCCGTTTAAAAAAGAAGAAGAAGAAGAAGAAGAAGAAGAAGAGGAGGAGGAGGAGGAGGAGGAGGAGGAGGAGGAGGAGGAGGAAGAAGAAAAAGAAGAAAAACGAAGAGGCAAACAAAAACCAAAACTAGTTGGGAAAATTCTGATTTTTTGCCCCCTAGGTCAGGGAGTATGTACCGTGGGGGGATGTGTTCAAATCTGCCATCTAGCTGGGGATTCTTCACAGTTGAGCTTGTCGAGGGAGATGCAGTTTGGTTATCTCCAGTGACCTGGTTTTTCTTAGAGAATCTCCTCAAAATTTTCTGTTGCAAAGAGGTATAAGATCCTGGCCTCTCACACGTCTTGTGAGATTTCAGCACCCCCTGTATTCCTGAGGTGGTTACTTTCTGCCTGTCACTCTCCAGGATTTCTTGGGCCTGGAGCTCAGAAGCTGTAGACAGTCTAGTTGCTCCTAGTTTAGATGTGTGGGTCTCTGACTGATCCAAGGAGAGTGGCCAGACTGAAACTTGCTTCCCCAGGATCACTGATGTCCCACTCTGGGTGTTTTATGATCCTCAGAAGCCCCAAGAGCTGCTCTGTGGGGTTGACAGAAATGAGGGAGGGTCCAGATTGTGCCAGTGATTATGTGGTTCTCATTTGCAAGCACTAGGGGGCGCTCACCTGAAGAGATCAGGACCTATGGAGCCTTGGCTATGCACAGGGCTCAGATGCTAAGGGAGAGCCTAGGCTGCCCATTTTGTTCAAAGGTTCCTGAGGCTAATGTCAGACCTTGCCTTGTTAGAAAGTTATGGGCACCTTTTGGGGAGTCTGAGGCAGGTGGTCCCCTTGAGAAGGATGTGCCCTACTGCGCCAAGCTCTGTGCACAGACTCTTCCTATTCAGGCATGCAAGGGGGTGGGCAGAAGGTCACCCTCTGAGAGGTTTGCGAGCTGTAGAGGAGATTTGCAGTTCCACTCAGCCCCCAGGGCAGACGGTCAGGCGGTGGTGGGGGCGGTAACTTCTCTTTCTGTTCATGAAGCGGAGACTGAGGCCCCAAGTTCACGCTTAAAGGATGGATCTGGTTTCTCTGTGAGCATTCTGCCCCACCCTTGTAATGGATGGCGGAGCTGGCTGGTTGCGAAGCACTCACAGCTGTAGGTTCGCTTGTGCGAGTGATTCAGTTAAAGGGCTTGAGACTCAGCTTTAGCAAACTTTGTGCACTGGTGGAAAGGTGTTGTCTGCCATGACCAAATTAGGGTTCTTTTGCCGATTCCTCTCCTCCCCTGGCTGTGGAGCCAGCAGTGATCGGAGCTGGAGAGGGGAAGCTCATCACCACACAGTCCCCTGGGTAGACAGCTAGATCCTGGGGCAGTAGATTCTGATTTTCTGACCATGGAGGCTGAGACCCCAAGACCATGCTTAAACTATGAGTGTGGCTTCATTTTTGCTGAGTGAGCAACCAGCCCTACCCTCAGGGAAACCTCAAAATGGTTGGCAGTGCCGGCTGCTGTGCAGGAACAGCTGTAGGTTCACTAATGCCAACAATTAATTCCCAGAGCTATAGAATCAGCTCTTGTGAATTATGAGGGAGCAGGTTAGAAGGCATCGCCTGCTGCAACCAGGTTAAGGTACTTGGTTGTGATACTTGCGCTGCCATTTCCTCTCCTCTGGGGTGGCTGCCCTTCCCCCGGGTGTGGGGCAGATTGAGCAAACTCCACACACTTCCAAGAATCCAAAAATTCTTGGAAGAGAATGAAAATGAAGACACAACATATTGAAACCTCTGGGACACCATGAAAGTTTTCCTAAGGGTAAAATTTATAGTACTGAGTGCCCACATTAAAAATGAAGAGAGATCCCAAATAAATAAGCTTCTGATTCATCTCAAAGCCCTTCAACAGGAAGAAGAATCAAACTCCAAAGCCAACAGAAGACAGCAAATAATCAAGATCAGAGTTGAAATCAATGAAATTGAGAACAAAAAAAATAAAAAAATAAAAAGAATTGATGAAACAAAGAGCTGAATAAACAAAGAGTTTATTTTTATTGAAAAAACAAACAAGATAGATAGACCCTAGTGAATCTAACCAAAAGAAGGAGAGAAATGAAGCAAATCAATAAAATCTCCAATGATAAGGGAGTGATCACCACTGACCCCATAGAAATACAACGAATTTTAGATCATATTTTGAAAACCTATACTCCTCCAAATTCAATAATTTGGAAGAAATGAATAAATTTCTTGACACATACAACATTGAATCAGGAGGATATTGAATCCTAAATAACCCAATCACAGGCACTGAAATCCATATCACAATAAAAAAGTCTACCAAAGAAAAGCCCAGGACCGGAAGGCTTCTCTGCTGATTTTTACCACACTTTTGAGGAGGAACTAACACCTCTCCTTATTATTTCAAGAAATTGAAAAGGAGGGAATACTCCCATCCACTTTTTATGAAGCAACCATAACTCTCATACCAAAACTCGACAAGGATACATCAAATAAAGAAAACTACAGACCAATATCCCTGATGAACTTGGATGCAAAAATGCTTAATTAAGTACTAGCAAACCGTATTCAAAAACTTATCAAGAAAATAATCCATCATGACCAAGTGGGCTTCATCCCAGGAATGCAGGGCTGGTTCAACATACAAAAAACAATTAACATAATTTACCACTTAAACAAAATCAAGGACAAAAACCATATGATCATCTCAATGGATGCAGAAAAGGCCTTTGATAAAATCCAGCACCCTTTCATGCTTAAAACTCTAGAGAAGATAGGGTTCAAAGGATCATTTCTAAACTATGTAAAGACTATACATGCTAAACTCTCAGCTAGTATGATACTTAATGGAGAAAAGCTGAAAACATTTCCATGAAAATCAGGAACATGACAAGGCTGTCTGCTCTCACCACTTTTATTCAATATTGTTCTTGAGACCCTAGCTGGAGCAATTAGGCAAGAGAAAGAAATCAAAGGGATAAAAATAGGAAGAGAGGAAGTCAAACTCTCTCTTTTTGCTGATGACATGATCCTTTATCTGGAAGATCCAAACAATTCCATCAGTAAACTGCTTGAACTTATAAATAGATTTAGCAAAGTGGCAGGATACAATATCAGCACCCACAAATCAATAGCTTTCCTATACACTATTAATAATAGGTGTGATGAAATCAGGAAATCAGTCCCATTCAAAATATCTTCCAAAAGATTTAAATACTTGGGAATTAATCTTACAAGGGAAATCAAAGATCTCTACAATGAAAATTATCGATCATTGAAGAATGAAATCCAAGATGACCTAAAAAGATGGAAAGATGTCCCATGCTCTTGGTTAGGAAGAATTAATATAATAAAAATGGCCATTCTACTGAAAGCTTTATATAGATTTAATGCTACCCCTATAAAGATACCTATGTTGTTCTTTACAGACATAGAAAAAGCAATTCTCAAATTTATTTGGAACAATAAGAAACCTAGAATTACCAAAACACTACTAAAAAAGAAAGATGAAACAGTTGGTTTTGCCATACAAGATTTAAAACTATACTACAGAGCTGTAGTAACAAAGACAGCATGGTAGTGGTATCAAGATAGGAAAGAAGACCAGTGGACTATAATAGAAGACCCTGAAACAAACCCTCAAATCTTTAAACATCTGAGTTTTGACAAAGGGAGATAAAATATTCCATGGAGGAGAGACAGCCTCTTCAACAAATGGTGCTGGACAAACCAGACAGCCAATTGCAGAAAATTGAAGTTAGAGCCATATCTTTCTGCTTGCACAAAAACCAAATCAAAATGGATCAAGGAGCTGGAAATTAAACCAGCTACCTTCCAACTGATGGAAGAAAAATTAGGTCCAACACTTCAGCATTTGGGAGTAGGCAAAGACTTTCTCAACATGTCTCCTAAAGTGAAAGAAGTAAAGTCAAAAATCAGTGAATGGTATGCCATTAAGCTAAAAAGCTTTCACACTGCCAAGGAAACAATCAAAAGAGTCAAGAGGTTTCCTACGGAAATGGAAAGAATCATGGACTATGATTCCTCAGACAAGGGACTCATATCCAGAATCTACAAAATCCTCAAAAATCTCAACTACAAAAACAGAAACAAACCAATCAATAAATGGGCCAAAGAGCTAAATAGAAACTTCTCAACAGAAGACAGTGATCAAGCCAATGAATACATGAGAAAGTGCTCTAAATCACTAGTAATCAAAGAAATGCAAATGAAAACTACATTAAGATATCACCTCATGGTAGTCAGAATGGCAAAAATGAAGAAAATAAACGATAATAGATGCTGGAGGGGTTGTGGAGAGATAGGCACACTAGCACACTGTTGGTGGAGCTGCAGACTGGTAAAGCCCATGTGGAAAGCAGTGTGGAGACTCCTCAAAAACCTAGGGATGAGCCCACCATACGATCCTGCTATTCCACACCTGGGTATTTTTCCAGGGGATTTAGAATCAGCACATTATATTGACATGGCAATATCTATGTTCATAGCAGCTCAATTTACTATTGCTAGATTATGGAAACAACCCAGATGTCCCTCACTGGAAGAAAACATTATATATTATTTTGTTAAATTGTATGACTATTCAACAAATAAATTTCTCAATAAAAACATAATCTTGCAAAATAAAAATATAAGCATATATATATAATTTGTACAAATATCTATGAATATAAAGTAAACTTTGAGATTCTGAAAGTTATTGGGTAATAAAAACTGAAGAACACTAAAAAAAATTAGCAGGGGTAATGTTCTCTCTCTCTAGTAAAATCTTTTAACAGTACAAAGACATATACTTCTACTTCAGCCTCTGAATATTAAAATTTACTCCCTTCATAG
The DNA here is from genome assembly GCA_004027875.1 of Aplodontia rufa. Lineage (NCBI taxonomy): Eukaryota > Metazoa > Chordata > Mammalia > Rodentia > Aplodontiidae > Aplodontia > Aplodontia rufa. The sequence goes on from PVKS010001743.1 coordinate 85,863, forward strand.
ATATCAGGAGGCTGAATCTCAAAGGAAAACTAGGTGGTGAAATCTTCTCGAATGTTTCTTAAAGATTATAAATTACTTTATCATCTTATTCAGATTTTGTTCAGCAAGGACAAATTTAGTATGGTTGTACATGACAGTAGTGATGACACCTTATTTACACCTAATCAGGAACTTTATAGGACAGATGCATTGCAATTAGACTCTTGCCCTGAGTTTTCTCTTTATCTATTGATGAAACTGTCTAGCTCTCATTAACATTAAAACAGAACTGTGAAAGTATAGTGATTATACAACAGAAAGGGTCTATAGTTCATTTTAATTGCATAAAAATATATTTGGAAAGACAATATAGAAACAACCATTTAATTGTAATCATCAGATTTCTTAATTACAAAGAGCATTGGACTTGGGCACATATTTGCCCTGCCTTTTAAGAAGAGCACATTTAAAATCAAGTAAAAACACATAAAATAATTTTCTTCCTCTGTTGGACCATCTTGTCACATGACATTCTGTAAAGGAAGGAGAAAGAGGTAGTAGCAATAGTGTAAGTCATGTGCCATATCATAGACAGAACAAAGAAGGTCAGAGATTTAACTGATTTTTCCAAGTTCTTACAAATGCTAAATAGCAGCATGATAAAAATTTCTACTGAGATTGGTATCTTAAATTCTCATGTGAAAGATGTAATGAAAAATTGTAAGAAATTTGTATACTGCTGTCTGTAGAATGATTCTGAAGTGGAAATCAGTTTGATTATGGAATTAAAAACATATTAGAATGTATTGCAGAAATCTGACCTTTTCTACCCATATATGAGATGAGGCTTGTAATCTGTCTTAATACCAGTGAGAGTGACTACGCTTATAGATTTTAATGTCTTAATACTACTAAGCATGACTTCCTTTACAGATTTTACTAAAGCACATAAAATGCAAAACTTCACAGTAACAAAGACCAATAATGAAAAGAGTGAAGGTGTTCACTGATATCAAGCACTTGTTGAGAATTCTGTTAGGAGCAAAGAATTGGTTGGTACTTTTTCAAAACAGTTATGGAATGGAGGTGTAGCTCAGTGGCAAAGCTTTTGCCTGGCATGCACAGGTTTCCGGGAACAGTACCAAACATAAAAAAACACTAAATGAGTTAAAAGAGGCAAGAATACAAATCGATTAGATGAAATAAATATTTATGCACTATATTCCAGAGGAATTAGTTATATTGTAACATAGAGGAAAATATTTATCATCAATTCAGTGGCTTAAACATATTTTTTTGTTTAGTAAATTATGTAAAATATGACCTTCAATCAAAATGAAAATCTGACATTTCATGACTTTCAGTGCAGTACATTTGAAAGAATGCAAAATTCCCCTTGGGGGACAAGGTGATCGTGTTTCATGCAACCATTAAATCAGTCACCAATAAAGCATAATACATGTATAATGAAATACAGTTGTGCCTTTTTGCCATAATTAAGAATGATATCCTCTCTGAAATTGAGTTCATCTTAGTCATCTCTTTTTCCCACCTTAAAAGTGATTGTGTTTTTCCTATTGATAATCAAATATAATCAATATGAGTTTCGACATCATGTATGCACTGAATAAGTACCAACATCTTGTTCAATGTAAATAAGATGATTACATGTAGAAACAATAACTGAAGGAACTGCAGATCTACACCTATTTCATGCTGAGGGTCTCATGGGGTATACTGAGTGAAGAAGTTCACAAAATAATCTTGTTGAAAATTTATTTTAAAAAAAATCCTTGTTTCTATTCCTCTCTCATTGCCTCTGTTTTTGTCAAACTTTCCATAGTGGTATTTATTTGGATAAGTTTGCTTAAGGTGTTTCTATACTTTAATGCAGAACAGCAAGAGAAAGCTTACATTTACAGAGAGAGTGCATTGAAAGAATAGTTTATCAATCTGTTTAAACAACTTAACATCGCTATTTGCGTTCCACTGGAAGGTCTCCAGGACACTACCATTAGGACCCCCATCTGGAGCAGCCCTGCTCAGTACCAATCAGGGGATGTTCCCCACCTGGAGCAGCCCTACCTACCTACACTCCATATTCCTGTTGGGGCCTTTTTTTGAGTTCTGCTGGAAGGTAGATCTACATTTTGGTAGGTTCAGATTTGCAACTTGGAGCCTAGAACCAAAAGGGAGAGCAACACGAGGACCCAGGCAAAAACAGCATCTGGAAGAAGGTGATCATCTAAGAGTTGGTGGCTCATTCATTTGACTTGCAAGGAAAAACCACCTGAGAAACTGCCTGCTTTCCCCTCATGAAATCTGAATTCGGAGATCCACAGGAAGCTATTCAAAATGAAGAATCAAACAAGGAGAGGTTCACATCAAACCTGAAACTCTCCCAAAAAGGATGCTACAGATAGGGGTCAAGATGAAAACCTTGAAAATGTTATTAATGCTCTGATTACTAAAAGGGAACAATGAACTAAAAGAAGATATAATGAAGGGGCTAAGTGAGAAGACTAAAGAGATTGAAAACTCTATTATCAAATAAATAAACATACTTAAAAAGGAAGTAACAGAGCTAAAAATCTGCAGTCCATGCATGAGAGAAACCATGGAAGAATTGAATAATATACTAAATTCTATAGAAAACAGAACTTCAGCTCTTGAAGAAAGAACATCTGACAATGAGGACAGGCTGAGTAAGCTAGAGCACATGGATAACAAACAAGGAAAAAATAACTCACAGAACATGAACATTATTTTTAAAATGTCTGGGATGAAATAAAAATAAAAATTTAAGAGTAATTGGAATACAGGAAGAAATTGAAACACAAATGGGAAAAGGAACATTCTCAAGGAAATTGAGAAAATTTTGCTCATATAAAAATAGAGTCAGATATGCTCATCCAGAAAGCTTTTAGGACACCCGATAGGCCCAATCAAATGAGAAGCTCACCAAGACACATCATATTCAAAATGTACAAGAGGGAAGTCAAGAAAAGAATATTGAAATCAGCAAGGGAGAAATATCAAATCACATTCAGAGGCAAACAATCAGAATCACATCTGACTTTTCAGTTCAGACTCTGGGAGTGAGAAGATCTTGGAAGGAGAACTTTCAATATCTGAATGAACACAACCTGCAGCCAAGAATACTATACCCAGCAAAACTCAGCCTCAAACTTGAGGGGGAAATAAAAACTTTTCACGAAAAGAACAAACTTGCAGCATTTGTGAACAGAAAGCCAGCATTACAAAGAATTCTCAAAGATAGACTCCAGATACAAGTACAAGCTAATATTTCTCAAGACTCACAAACAGAGGAAATTCGATAAAGGTACATGCTACCAACAGACAATTAAGACAGCACAGAATTTACTAATAAAACACAATGAATATGAACCACAACCACATAACTATTCTAACACTGGATGTAAATAGTTTCAATGCACCAATCAAAAGACAAAGACTAGGAGATTGAATCAAAAAACAATATCCAACATATGCTGCCTACAGGAAATCCATCTTACAGCCAGTGACACCCACAGATTAAGGGTGAAAGGAGGGAAAAAAGTCTACCAGGCATATAACCCATGAAAGCAGGCTGGAGCTGCAATTCTTATATCTGAAAAAGTGGATTTCTAGCATAAATTAATCAAAAGAGATAAAGAAGGCTACTACATCCTAGTAAAGGGAACAATAAAGCAGGAGGAAATAACCATAGTAAACATATACTCTCCAAACACCAGTGCTCCCAACTATGTGAAAAAACTACTCCAAGATATAAAACCACTTGTGGACCTCAACACAACAGTACTGAGAGACTTTAACACTCCTCTATCACCTTTAGACAGATAATCAAAGCAAAGAAACAATGAAGAGATCTAGAGTCTAAAGAACACCATATGTCAAACAGACTTAATAGACATGTACAGAATATTCCACCTCAAATTGGCAGAGTATACCTTCTTAGCAGCACATGGATCCTTATCCAAAATAGATAATCTTGTAGTTCACAAAGGAAATTTCATCTAATATAAAAAGTAGATATTATTCCATGTATCCTATTAGACCATGATGCCATGACCTAAAAATTAATATCAAAAACCATGACAAAAAACACACATATGTGTGGAGATTGAATAATACTCTATTAAATGAAGAATGGATCCAAGAAGTCATGAAAATAGTAATTAAGGAATTCTTGGAAGAGAATGAGAATGAAGACACAACATATCGAAATCTCTTGGACAAAATGAAAGCATTCTAAAGGGGAAAAATGATTGCACTGAGTCTCCATATTAAGAATTAGGAGAGATCCCAATCAAACAAGCTTATGCTCCAATTCAAATCTCTTCAAAAGTAAGAATAGTCTAATACAAATGTCAGGAGAAGACAGGAAATAATTAAGATCAAAGCTAAATTCAATGAAATTGAGAACAAAAAACAACAAAAAGAATTGATAAAGAGCTGGTTCTGTGAAAAAATAAATAAAATTGACAGACCCCTAGCCTATCTAACTAAAAGAAGGAAAGAATCAAAGCAAATCAAAAAAATCACCAATGAAAAGGGGATGATCACCAATGACTCCCTTGAAAGCAAACAGTTATCAGAACATATTTTGAAAAACAATACTCCTCTAAATCAGATAATCTGGATGACATGGACAAATTTCTAGACACATACAACTTCCTTAAATTGACACAGGATGAAACTGAAATCCTTAACAGTCCAGAAACAGGCACCAAAATCCATATAGCAATTAAAAGTCTTCCAAAGAAGAGAAGCCCAGAACCTGATGGATTCTCTGCAGTTTTACCACACCTTTGAAGAAGAGTTAACACCTCTCCTTATGAAACTATTCCAAGAAATTGTAAAAGCATGAACTCACTGAAACACTTTTTATGAAGCAACTATAACTCTGATACCAAAACCCAGCAGACACATCAAAAAAAAAAAAAAAAAACAACAACAAAACTACAGACCAATATCCCTCATGAGTATCAATGCAAAAATCCTTAATAAGTTTCTTGCAAACCACATTAAAAAACTCAAGAAAATGATTCATCATGTTCAAATGGTCTTTCCTGGTATGCAAAGCTGGTTCAACTTATGCAAATCAATACATGTAATTCATCAGTTAAACAAAATGAAGGATAAAAATCATATGATCATCTCAATAGATGCAGAAAAGGGCTTTGAGACAATCTAGCACCCATTTATACTCAAAACTCTAGAGAAAATAGGAATCAAAGGAACTCATCTTAACTTTGTAAAGGACAATACTAGATGCAGAAAGCTTGAAAGCATGTCCACTGAACTTGGGAACAAGACTAGTCTGAACTCTTTCACCACTTTTATTCAATATAGTCCTTGAGACCCTGGCTGGAGCAGTCAGGCAGGAGGAAGAAATCAATGGGATAAGAATAGGAAGGGAGGAAGTTAACCTATCTCTTTTTGCTGATGACATGATCCTATATCTGGAAGATACAAAAAAGTGCACCGAAAAATTGCAAGAGCTAATAAACAGATTTGGCAAAGTAGCAGGCTACAAGATCAACAGCCATAAATCAAGGGTCGAATGTCTCCACTCATCTGTGGATGTTGGAACTAGACCCTGGCCACTCAGAAAGGTGGTCTATTATCATGTGTTAAATCCAGATAAGGTGTAATGTTATACAGCCTAATACTTTTTTAGAGATATTGTGGGTAAGGGAAGGGAGGAATACGGGTGGGAAATTGGGGGGGGGCACTCCTGGGGGTAAATGTAGTATCCAGAAAGTACACACATTTTATAGTATTTCATTAAAAAGTTGTATGGTTGTTCAAAAATAAAAATTTAAATTTAAAAAAAGGACATGTCAAAAACTGGAAATAAAGAAAAAAATTACTAAAAAAAGTTTTTAAGGAAAAAAAATCAATAGCTTTCCTACCTGCCAACAATATTAGGAAAGAAGAAGAAATTAGGAAATTGGTCTCATTCAGAATATCCTCTAAAAGAATTAAATATGCGGGAATTAATCTAACAGAGAAAGTAAAAGACCTCTACAACAAAAATTTATTGAACACTGAAAATAGAAATTGCAAAAGATCTGAGAAGATGGAAGATGTTCAGTGTTCTTGGTTAAGCAGAGTTAATATAATTCAAATGTCCATTCTAAAATAAGCACTGTACAGATTCAATGCAATCCTCATCAATTTTCCAATGCCATTCTCTGTAGATATAGAAAAAGCAATTCTCAAATTCATATGGAACAACAAGAAACACAGAACAGCCAAAACATTATTAAGCATCAAAGTCAAAACAGGTGGTTTTGCAATATCAGATCTAAAATTATACTATAGGGATGTAGTATTAAAAACAGCATGATATTTGTATCAAAATGGAAATGAAGACCAATGTAATAGAATAGAAGACACTGAGACAAACTCATAAATCTTTAAACATCGGATCTTTGACAAAGAGGGTCAAAATATAACATGGAGGAGAGAGTCTTTTCAACAAATGGTGCTGGACAAATTGGACAGTCACTTGCAGAATATTGAAATTAGATCCTTATCTCACACAATGCACAAAAATCAATTCTAAGTTGATCAAGGAATTAGGGATTAAACTAGCTACCATACAACTGCTAGAAGAAAAATTAGGACCAACACTCCAGCATATAGGAGCTGGTAACGACTTCCTTAACAAGGATCCAAAAATGAAAGAATTACAGTAAAAAATCATTGAGAGGGATGCCATTAAAATAAAAAGTACAGCCAAGTAAATAGTTAAAACAGTCAAGATACAACCTACAGAATGGGAGAGAATCCTGGCCTGTGATCCCTCTGACAGGGGATTAATATCCAAAATTTACAATGAATTAAAAAAACTCAATAACAAAAACAGAAAAAATCCAAACAATAAATGGACCAGACAGCTAAACAGAAAATTCTCAACAGAGAACTTGAGCAAGTCAATGAATACACGATAAAGTTGTCTAAATCACTAGCAATCAGAGAAATGCAAATCAAAACTACATTAATATTTCACTTCACTCTAGTCACCCTGGCAAAGATGAAGAATACGAATAATAACAAATTCTAAAAAGGTTCCTGGGAGATAGGAACACTAACACACTGTTGGTAGAATTGCAGACTGGTCCAACCACTTTGAAAAGCAGTGTGAAGACTCCTCAAAATATTAGGGTTGGATCCACCATACAACCCAGCTAACCCTCTTCTGGTTATTTCCAACAGGCTCTGGAATTAGCACATTACAGTGGCACAGCAACATGCATGTCCATAACATTTCAATTTACAATATTTAAATTATGGAAGAGACTCAAATGCACCTCACTGGATGAATGGATCCAAAAGTTGTGGTGTATATATACAATGGGGTTCTACTCAGCTACTAGAAACAATGATATTGCATCTATTTCCAGTAAATGGATAGCACTGAAGAATGTTAGCAAAGTTAGCCAAAATCAGAGAGTCATGTGCCAAATGGTATCCCTCATTTGTGGTGGATGGACTTAAACCCAGGCTTGGGAGTAAAGTAGACAAACTCATGTATCAGATCCATAGAACAAAAATGAAAGATGTTAATGTTTATGAGATACAGTTGCAAGATATTTCATAAGATATTTGAACAAGCTATGTGCATACCTGTACAAAACATAAATGTTTAATCCCATTGTCAAATATTTTGAAGAATAACAAGGGATGATAGGAAGGGAGGAGAACGGGAAATGTTGCAACTGAGTTTTATAAAGCAAGGTATGTTCCAAGCAGTTATAAATGTCACCATATATACTATAGTCATATATGTATCTAATGTTTTTCATAGGTATAAGAATTATGTCACTGTATTTGGGGTTTTTAGGAATAGTATAAGACCCAGAAGAAAGGCAAGGGATCAGGGAATGGGAGAAGGGAGGAAGAGGGATGTGGGGGAGGGGGAGATATTGAATAAATTGCATTGCTGAATTGTGTGCATTGAGGAATATGTGACAACTAATCCCAACATTATGAAAAACTATAACACATTAATAAAAATAAGCACATTAGCATTGATAAAAAAGCAGTATCCCAATTGGGAAAAACCTAAAAAATGGAATTTTATTTTGTCTGCAATATTCAAATAAGGTAGGTTTCATAGATATTCACTAGGAAGGAAATTTAGATTCTAAATTGTGTGTTTGTTCCACACAATCTGTGAAAAAGGAAGAATATGAGATAAATACCTAGATATTTTTTGAGGGAGAGAGAAAGAGAGAGAGAGAGACATTTTTATTTATTTTTTCACCTGGCCTTTGTTTCTCCAACACTTAGTGTTGTGTGTGGTGCTGGGGTTTGAACCCATGTCCTTGTGCATGCTCGTCAAGCACTCCAACCACTGAGACACTATAGCCCCTCTTGATTTCTCTTGTAGCTTTAAAATTAAAGTATATAATAATAATTTTCTTTCACTCCCACATGTTTATGAATGGCTATATCTAGTAAGTTAATTCCATTTATTTGAGGAAGACTCTTACTTGTTGCATTGCTCTCTCTTCAAATTTCCTGAAGTTTCATTACTGTACCAGTCACTCATTTACATTATCTATATGACTCCACATTTGAAAATGCAACATCTGAACCAGAGGAAAGGGAGCCTGAGTTGTAAACCTTTGGAATTTCTGTTCTTAAAAGCATGATTATATTTGAGATGGAGAGAGATGCAGCAAACACCCTTTAAGCACTTTCCATCATGGTAGAAAAGGGAAAACCAAAACCAAAACAGAAGTGTCTTATAGATATATGTGTCAGCCTAAAGTCACTCAAACTTTATTTATTTTGATAATCTGAGAACAACACTCCAATTCCTATATTTTTCTGCTTATAATGGAGAAATGTATTCAAAATAAGGGTGCTGTATTCATCTACTCTCTGTGAAAGTGAATTTTTGAAGGCATAACTTTGGTAATGCTTAGTAGTGCCAAAGCATAGTGAATGACTTTGCCAATGACACAATACATATATTTTTAACTTTAGAACGTATACTCCTTATTATAAATTAAAAAATTAGCAAAGTTTTTATAGGCTTCAAAGTCTCATGCATTTATTTAGTGTAAGCCTTTCTCAGGGTCTGGTTACAACTGACACACTGGCCTTGAATATCTATAGTGTAGGGTCAAAATTAATGAATGTTGGATGATGGCAGCATTACTTCTAAATATATCCTTACAGATTTCTGTCACATATACAATAAAGTTAAATCAATTAAAGAGAAGAAAAAATTATCTTTATTTGTGTTCGTACTGGGAATCTAGAATGCTGTGGTAAGTAGAACAATGAAATACCCTGTATTTTTCATGACTGTATTAGCACGCTATTTATAATTTATCCTGTCAAGAGGTGGAGTCTGGGGGCTGGAGTGGTGGCTCGAAGATTATGTTGCTTGCCTAGCCTGCACAAGGACACAGGTTCAAACTCCCTCACCATAGACATACAACAAAGTGTTGGAGCAATGAAAGCCACATGAAAAACTAAATAAAATTGATTCTCTCTCTCTTTTTCTCTTTGTTCCTCTCTCTTAAAAACATAGAGGTTTTTTTCCCACATACAAATTTGGCCTCACTTTTAATATGTTTTGATTAAAAGAAAGAAATAATACGATAGCGTGTGATTGTAAGGTTAAAACTCAAAAGTCCTTTGGTATTGCAATTGTCCTTCCTGAAACTGCCCCTTCTGTGATGGGAACAGGTCCATGCTAGACTACTAGAAGTATCAAATAGAGACCCTAATCTTCTTAATCAAGGCCAACATCGAGCAGCTAGTCTGAGATAACCCAATAGCTGATTACAAACATGTGAGTAAGTCAAGTGAGATCAGTCAAACCCAGTCCAGAAGGAGCTATTCCGCCTGTAGACTTAAAGGGGAAATGGCATTTAAGCCATTAATTCAGCAGTTTTCAAACTACTTTGGTGTCTCCTGGTTATCTCCAAATGGTTTTCTGCACAACTGCAATATCAAAAAATTTTCATAATGATATTAAGACCTTATTTGTCTTAATTCTCACTTTGAAAAGAGTGTGTAGTAGAGTTTTCTAAAGGTTAAATGATGTTTGATATTAAAAGAGTGAATATTGAAGCAGAATGAGACATCAGCCATCTTCTACTGATTCAAATGTTAAAGCAAAACAATGGAACATAAATATATGGAAGCAAAGAACCTTAAGAAAATGTCCATTCAAGGTTTTGCCAAATTTAGTTGGAGTTTGAAGGTTGATGAATTCCACTGTGCTTGTGGTAATGAAGTACTTGGAAAGATTAAGTTACTCATAAATTTTTTTCATATTTAGATCAAAACTATTAGATCAAAACTATGTATCCTGAATATACTACAAGGAAATATGTATCTTACATATGAGAAATATTTGGAAAGATACAGATTACTATGGATTAAAATTGTTACTGGACATTGTTAGTTAAAATAAAATTCAAAAGATGCCCCTCACTGGATGAATGGATCCAAAAACTCTGAAACTCTGATTATATATATATATATATATATATATATATATACAATGATAATGCATACATTGAAGGTAAATGGATGGCAAAGGAAGAAAACATGCTGAGTAAAGTTAGCCAAACCCAGAGAGTCAAGGGCCAACTGCTTTCCCTCAGTGATGGCTGGACTTAAACCCATGCTTGGGGGAAAGGTAGATTAAACTCATGGATTAGAACCATAGAATAAAAATGCAATATGTTACTATTTATGAGGTACAGTTGCAAGATACTGCAGAAGATATTTGAACAAGCTATACTGCGATTTTATGATTTAGAAAATCATAAATGTTTAATCCTATTGTCAAATATATGGAAGAATTACAAGGGATGATAGGAAGGGAGGAGAAGGCAAAATGTTAGAACTGAGATAAAGCAAGCTACATTCGAAGCATTTGTAAGTATGTCACTGCATATACTAGAGTCACGTACATAAAAGATATTCTTCCCAGGTATAAGAATTATGTCACTGTACTAGGGTATTTTAGGAAAAATATAGAACCCAGAAGAGAGGCAAGGGATCAGGGGACAGGAGGAGGGAGGTAGAGGGGTACTGGGTGGGGGGATATTAACCAAAACATATTGCTATGTTGTATGCATCTAGGAATATGTGACAAGTCCCATCATTATGTACAACTATAATGCACTAATAAAGAATAAATTTAAAACAATAAAATTCAAAAAACAAAATAAATTATGAAAATGAACTTGGTCTCATACATTCAAATTACAAATTGAATGTTTTTGTCATGATATTTTTACATTATCTTCTTTGAAAAAATTTGAAAGTAAAATAGCATATGTAGCATTTTGAAGTATAAAAAGGGCTTTCTAGTAAAGAACATAGTGGATGAATATAATAATGGTATATCCTAAAATGAATCATGCTGATTTAAACCAGTGTGAAAGTGCCAAAATCCACATTTAGTCAATAAAAAAGTTGGAAATGTTCAAGCCAGAAGTTGCCAGCAACAGCTGCTTTTTATATAGCTGTTTCATGTGTGTGAAGAGAAGAAAAGGCTTCTGCATTGTTCTATCCAATTCTAGCTCTTCTTTTCAATTACCTAAAAAGTAAGTTCATTAACAAACTTGAATGGGTGTTTTCTGAATTATCCACTTAGTTGAACACTATATATTGATGATAATTACAAGAATCTCAAAGGCAACAAAATTAATATAATGTCTCTGAGGAGTATAAAAGACTGAAAGTGAAGCACAAATCATGCCTTTCTATTTTCTTAAAAGGCAGAGTCAAGCAAAGATCATGCCCATTTTCTCTGCTGACAAGTCTGACTAGTTTGGTGTAATTAATGGGATAAAGGTCTAGCTTCAAGGAAGAGAAAGAAGTTATAGAAGCATATCAAAATTATGAAAGAAAAAGCTTGGAGACTTGTAAAGTTATCAAATTAGTTTGAAAAAAGTTTTAGCACAGATTATATATTGAGGTTGAGTAAAAAGTATATCACTATATTATTTTCAAAATGTGAATCAACAAAAGTGTTATCATCTTTATAAACCAAAACTCTTGATTTTCTTCTTTAAGTAGAAAATTGGATCTATATAACCAACACTAAATAGTTTTTTTCCCAAATAAAAAAACAAAAATATTTCATTAAAACTACATATACATGCACGTGTATATACTTTATAAGACTCTTTCATGCAGCATGAGAAAAAAGAAATATGCATAAACTAAGATCAAAGTAAAACAGTAACTTTAATTGGTAAGTAATCACCAGATCCACTATTCAGCCTGAGAATTTCCATCAACCTGTAGAACACTGGAAGTTCCATTTTGACTGTTTCATTAGGAGCAGAGCCTAGGATAAACCTTACGTCCTTCTCATAGTGGGAAGTATAATAGAAGACAGTCTCCACCCCCTTTCTTTAAAATAAGAATGAATCTCATGGGAGTGGAGGGGTGGGGGTGGGGGGGAGTTTCTGAAATAAAATACAGACTTCTGTCCCTAATGCTGCCTGAAGAAACCAAAAGCAAAATTAAGAATTAGTGAAAATAAAGCAGTCCTTATTACAGAGCTGAGGTCTGACTGAATTTGTGTTATTTGCTCAAAAAGCATAAAGTAAAGCATTTAGTTTAAATCTTAGATTGATCTTGATACTTTCTCTGGGCAAAGAAAGCAAGATTTTAACAGTAGAACTTCAGGAAAACCATATACAAGGGTAAAAATATGTCATGAGCTATTCTGAGCAGGAACAGATATTGAAATCAAAAGCACAATTAAAATATAAGCATGCATTGAACATCAGAACAAGAAAAGATTATACAATTTTTAAAAACTTAAATTTTTAACATGAAAGTAATAAAAAATAAAAATACCCCCCCAACAAAAAATAAGTCACAAATGGAGATCAAATCAGTGAATTGGTCATAGATCAAATAACTGATAATCAATGAAATGATATGAAAGGATTGTTAAAAGGCATGGAAGACAGAAGAATATGGAGAAGTCACATTGCAGGTATAATGCTGCAAGAATTCCAGAATTGCTCCAATTCAGGATAATTCAAAGTGGAACACATAAAAAAACACACTTTTTCATATCATAACCAATTTTAGAACATCACAATCATAAAAAGGTTAGAATTTTGTCATTTTCAGTATCATGGAGGGATTTATAGATCAAAATGTTAAATTAAATAAACCAGGCCCAAAAAGACAAATGGTCCATGATTTCACTTACATGTGGAATCTAGATACTCTGAGATTGTACTTGAAAACAACTTTTATAAGTATTTAAAGGAGCCAAGAAGAAATTGTAAATTACTCACAGAGGTATAACAACTTGATATAAAATTAACTTTTTATCAGAATCCAGAAAATTATCAGAATTCAGAAAACAATACACTAAACTCTTAGAAAATGACAAGAAAAATGATAAGTGAGATTCATGGTCCAAGAAATCTTTTTTTCTTTTTTCAGAGCAAGAGAGAAGTATAAATACTCTCAAAGATAAAATTGAAAAATCCTCTCTAAAGAAAATTCCAAAGAATGTAATTTGACCAGATAAGGCAGAAGATCTAATAAAAAGACAATGGAAAAAAGTGGTAAATACATGAGTGAAAGTAATATAATAACTTATTATACAATAATGATAATTTCTACCTCTTAGAACAATAGAGAAGAGAGATCAAGTGATACCCATAACATTAACACAAGAGTCTAGGTGGGGGTAGTGCTCATAATTATTAAATCAGTCTAATGTATTTTAGGGAAAAGTTAAACATATTAGCATGCATGCATCTGTGCATTGTATGTACGTGTGTGCATTTCTGCATGCATACCTGCACACTCCATGAGATACTTTGATTGTATTAATTAAATCAGAATATTAGGTTTTTGTCCTATGATTCTGTTCTATGCTCAATATATTTCCAATTTTTAATAAAAATACCAACTTGCATGCTTTGTACTTGGAAAAATCCAAGAAACATTCTTTTGAGATTATTGATTATTGTAAAAGCAGTACTGTTGAACAAAAAAGAACTACCAACATTAAAACTAATGAGCAAATACCTTCAATTTAGTCACATGAAGCTGCTCCAAGGCAATTTTATTTATGGCATATTTTTGATAGTGCATAAAAAACTTGCAACTCCTCATAAGAATATCACTGATTGATAGAAAATCTCACCTTAAGAAAGCTGTCATAATCCGTCCTGTACAGAAACTGTTGTAATCTGAAAAAAAGAGGAAGAAAAATATAAGATAACCCTTTCATTCATTATGGAAAAAAGAATAAACAATATTCTATATAATTTGCTATTTCCCATGTCATTGGAAGAATAAACAATATTCTATATAATTTGCTATTTCCCATGTAAATTCATTGTATCCAAACACATTATATATATTTTTTTTAAATTGACAGGAAAATATAGAATAATTCAACAATTCATTTGCATATGTATGACAGAACATTTCTTTGTATCAAGTTAACTTATGCATTAAAAAGTCAAATTAAATGTTTAGATTATGTATTAAATAATAATGTAAACATATGTGCATATAATTATCTTTTAATATTATCATTGATTTTCTTTATGCTGGTGAATAAATTAAATATATTTTAAAATACAACACTTAAGTACAGGATTATTTGCCTTAAAAAATAACCTCAGTTCATATTGCAGAGCTACAGTTCACCTAGAAACTACATAGGCTAGTTTGTTACACATTTATCCACGTTATTGATTTTTCCATCATATATAAAGGCTTACAACATTCAAGAGATTGTTCCTGCTACAGCATTATAAATTCATTGCCTGAAACACAGCTTGCTATTGAATGTCTGCCAGACTATGTTAACAAGGGTATTCAGAAGAAAACTGTGCAACTATAATACAATGAATATGTGAAGAAAATTCTCCAAAGATAACATACCTCTAAAATCATGCACATTTTCTTTAAGCAAAGGTACTTTGAGGAATGAATATGTTACTATTCTGCATCACTTTTCCCCATATACATAAGAGAACCATTTATATTTTTTAAAAATCAGTGCTACTCTGGGCTATTTAGTTATCTCTGAGGAGGACCAATAATGCTGCTGTCTGGAGTTTCATGCTATATAAACTTTTACTCCTTCAGACAACAGTCAGTTGTGAAAATTCACATGCTCTTGAGTCACAGATTTCTTGAGCTATCCTGACACCTCCATTAGCTTCTCTCATCTCTATGCTGATATGCTGTGGTCAGGTCCTATGATCAATATGCACTCACTAATTTAATATTTCCCTCTATGCTTTGGTTCTATAGCTTATACAGACACCAAGAATAGTTGCAACTGGAGATTGAGATTTTGGGATTATATTTTAATTATTATTAATAATTTTTGGGATTCTCATTTCAATTAAACTTGCTTTCCAACATAAAGCCATTATCATTACAGCTACCTACCTTGTTACATTTCCCAATATAAGACAGAACTTACAACCTGAACCGTTCACTGGGGTAGGCACAAGGGAGGCAGGATTAAAAGGATCCAGATATAAATACCATGAAATGTGGTATGAAGAAGGCTATAGACACATTCGACTATATTCCAAATGAGCATTTGGTATGTGGCCACAGGTGAACACTTGGATAATAGAGATTGAATTTTTAATCTCATGGATGGAACATATGGATGGAGGGAGTCCAGGAATTAAAGATGATGACTAGTTGATCAAGCAAGCAAATTGAAATGTTTCTGAGACTATTAAAGACCACATGTCTGTTAACAGACTCTACATACTAGTAATGTACATTTTTCATGGTACATTTTAAGAACTCTGTTTATAATAATAGTTCATTTTCTAAAAGGCTGATTATTAAAATGGAATCCATTGATATCTCCAACTGGAAAACTGAAGGTAGTAAAAATACATTGTTATCATGAATAAAAATATTTTGATTAAAAACATTTTTGAACACTGTAGGCATAGAATCTTAGGAAGTCTTCAGTAGTGTATGAGGAATACATTTTGCTAATAATTTCTTATATATACATTGAAGAAAAATATCAAGGGAATATATCTGAGAAAAAATTTATAAGAAATAAGATGTTCGAGTAGGTAAAGGGTAGTTAAGCAAAGATAATTTCCTCAGATTAAACTATATATTTTCTTTTTATAAGTTTTAATATAAAATGAAATTGCTGTCACAAGAAACATTAGAACATTAAGAAACATTAGAACATTAGAACATATAAAATGAAATTGCTGTCACAAGAAACATTAGAACATTAGAACATTAGAACATTAAGAAGCAGAGCCTGAATTGTAAAATAATCTTTACTTTGAATATTAATATTCAGCAAATTTCATAGCCTTTGCAATGTGGTTTGCAATTAAAATGGATATGATTTCATTGTTTTAGTTTTATTTTGTGGTGGTTGTCTCCTTTAGAGGTGTTATTATGAAACAAATAGTAAAATACTTTTAATCTCAATGTCTATGAACATGTGCTATCTTTCTGTGCCTGGCTTCCTTTATTTCAGTGTCCTCCAGTTCCATACAGTTGCTGCAAATGAGAGGCTTACATAGGATTACATATTTTTAATGGATTAAGAGTATTTCATTATATATATACACACAAACATATATTTATCGTATATTCTTTAACAATTAATTTAACAAAAGAAACCTAGTTGATTCCATGTGTCATCTATTATGAACATACTGCAGTAACAGTGAAAAGCAGCTATCTCTTCAACATTCTGAGTTTCTTTCCTTGGGTTAAATTCCCAATAATGGATTTGCTAGATCAAACGATAGTTCTATTTTCACATTTTTTCTCTTTTCTTTTCTTTATCCTTCCTTCCGCCTTTCCCTGTCTCTCTCTTTCTTTTTTTTTTTTTTTTGGCACCTTCATAGTGTTTTCCCTAATGATTGTACTAAGTTACATTCACACCAACAGTGTGTGAGGACTTCCCTTTCCCGCATCCTCATCAGAATTTTTTCTTTTTCATATTAGTCATTCTAACTGGGTGAAATGATGATACACTATGCTTTTCATTTTTATTTTCCTGGTGTTTTAGTCTGTTTTGTCATTGCTGTGACCGAAATACCTGACAAGAACAACCTAGAAGAGAAAAAGTTGATCTTGACTCAGTTTCAGAGGTCTCGGTCCACATTCAGCCTACTTCATTGGTCCAGATCAGAGACAAGGCCAAACATCATGGCTGAAGGGTGTGGCAGAGGAGAGCAGCTTATGACATGAATGCAGGAAGCATAGAGGGCTCCACTATCCAGGGACAAAATAATCCCCACTGTTGGGCACTGTGCAAAAGACAAACGCTGCACCGGAAGCCATGACACTTCTTCTTCTCTTAAGCTTCCGCTTTCATGCTTCGCGCACTCTGAACAAAAGAGCGTGAAAAAAGCGTGCGCTTGGGGGCTGCTTCCTCTTTCTTTCTGTACCCTTTTAAACTACCTTCTGGTTAGTGATAGCTAACAACACCAACATGACAGTCCCTCATTGGCTGGGATAAGCCAGTCTGCTGCTTCACCATTGGATCCTTAGCTATCTCCCCTATCTATAAAAACCCACATGCCTTGGAAATAAACAGATTTGAGCTGCCACCTTCTTTGCGTCACACACTCATTTCTCCAGCCGAGACAGAGGGGGTCTCCAAAGAGAGGGATCCAGACTTTGGTTGTGGCACTCACCCTCCTGCTCGGCCCCTGGGGGATGGTTCGACTGATCCGAGCCATCCTGCCCACCTGACATGGATGCCTGAGGTAGCAACAACTGGTGCTCCATGTGAGGAATTCCTCACGCCCCGCCGACAGGACATTGAGCAAATTTTGGTTCAGGTGAGTACGCCTACCGCCCTTGTCTTAGGGCCCCACCTTCTTTCCTTTTAATCTTTTCTTATGTCTACTGAAGGTGAATTTTCTAAATTGCCTCAGCATTCTTGGGCCCCAATTATTGGATTCCTTCTTGCTGTGGGAGCCCTTATTTCTCTTATCCTGTTGTGGGACTCTTTATTATCCCTCTGAGACCTCTCTATCATCTCTCCTCTACCATGGGTCAATCGACCAGCAAGATAGACCCTGCAGTAGATTCCCTGTGAGTTCTTAAGAGCAGAGGGTTGGGACTCACTGATGGTCAGGCAAAGGCCACATGGGCACCATTTATTAGGGTGGCCCCCTGGCTACCTGAAAGTAACTTATTTGATTGGGATACGTGGGATCGGGTTGAGCAGCTCCTTAGGAAAGCTCAAGTCCAATCTGGGGATCTCCCCTCCTCGGGCGTTTCCTACAATCTCTGCCCTTAAGAGCTGCTTTCCCCCCGACCTAACCACATGCAAGAAAAGAAACACCCAGACCAAGACAAGGACTGTGTTCCCTTGGAGGAAGAGAGGCCTGTGTCCCCTGTACTCCGACCCCCCTCTCGATCCTTTGGCTCAGCCCCATGGCCTACTAAAGATGGGTCCCCTCCTCTCCCACCGCCATCGCCGTGGCCTCCACCCTCCTCTAATCTGTTTAGATCTGTCTCCATTCCACCTCCCTTTTTTGAATCGAAACCTCCCTCAGCCCCGCCTTGCTCTGATCCTTGCTAGTTGGTCCCGGTCAGTGTTAACCCTGGGGGCAACCGCCCGGCTGCATGGTATCCCTGGGAGCCTGGGGACCTTAAGGAGTTAAAAAAGGCCATCCTGGATGACGGACCCAATGCCCCCTGGACAGAGACTATCCTGTCCTGTCTCTGTAGGTGGTAGGGACTAGCCTACCACCCAGGCATGGCAGGGGACTGGCGGGCGTTAGCCTGTGCAGTCCTTCTGGGTCCACTGTATATAAAATGTTGTGCTCTGTACAAGGAGGAATGTCAACAGCAGGTGGAGCACAACCAAAGCGCTAACCCCGTGCTTCTGATTACTGCTGGAATGCTTACTGGCACCTCCGACCAATATTCATCAGGCATCCAACAAGCGGCCATTCCACCTCCTCATCAGTATCAAATTCAGGCTTTAGGCCTGGCCGCATGGCGAAAGCTGGAGGAGGGACCCACTGAATCATCACCAGGATCAACCAAAAACCTGGAGAAGACCTCCCCAGGTTTATTAATTAATAGAGTTGAAGGGAGCATTAAACGAAAGTTCCCTCCTGGTGACCTTCGTGATCATTTCGTCAAAATGATGGTTTGGGAAGGAATGAATCCAGAACATAAAATGGGTTGTTCTGGTCTTAAGGACCAATCTATGGAGAGATGGATAATAGCCACAAAGGATATCAGGACCCATTCCCATCAGACCCAGGCATTGCCCTCAGCCCTTCAAACTTCCCGTAGGGAGGACATGGCCGCATTAGTGTGTGCGCTCCAACAGGCTTTCCCCAGAAAGAGCGCCACCTGTTTCAGGTGCGGGCAAGAAGGTCACTGCAAAAGGGAGTGTCCCCATCAGGCAGCGAAGGGATTAACTCAATTGGGGCCCCGAAGGGGTTGGACCCTAATGCCCACCGTCCACTCCCTAACACCCTGCACATACCCTGTCTGCGATGCGGGCAGGGCTATCATTGGGCCAAAGATTGTTGGTCTAAAACAGATGCACAT
Organism: Aplodontia rufa; assembly: GCA_004027875.1. Taxonomy (NCBI): domain Eukaryota; kingdom Metazoa; phylum Chordata; class Mammalia; order Rodentia; family Aplodontiidae; genus Aplodontia; species Aplodontia rufa. Next base: position 105,438 of record PVKS010001743.1, read on the forward strand.
GGTGAACCTTAAACTCCCCAAGGGGCTTATCCCAGCCCCGTTAAAAAATAGGGCCCCTCCCAGCCAAGACTTGTTGGACCATCCCCCTTGTGCAGGGCATCTGACCCAAAATGACCCTCACGATTGGGGGCAGATCCTTTAAATGCTTAGTAGATACTGGGGCTGACAAGACAGTTTTAAGAAAAGAAGAGATTCCCCCCCCCCAATGGAGACTGGTTCCCGGACCCCCTCTACTGGGGGTAGGAGGACAAACCAGTTCTCAGTAAACTGCTGACTGGATCTTGTGGGTGGATGGCAGCTCAGGCAAGGTGTGCCCCCTGATGGCGCCTGGGCTCAGAGCTAACCTCCTGAGCCAGGACATATTAGGAGAGACTAAGGCCTACATTACCACTGATAATAAGGCATTTTATGAGGATTTATTGGATGAGGAAGAATACCAGCAACAATTCAGGAAGGGCCAATGTCACCAAAACTACCAGGGTGACCCTGACTTTGAAAAGATAAGAAAGGGTTTGCCACGATTTAATCCCCAACCTCACCCCCAATCCTAAGGGCCACTGCTCACACTGGGGCACCCAAAATCAGTTATCTTCCAGGGCCCCCCATTTGGGTGGAACAGTGGCCTTTACCTTCAATAAAACTAACACAACTATATAACCTTGTTGAACAACCGATAAGGTTAGGACACCTCCAACAATCCATCAGTCCCTGGAACTCACTTGTGTTTGTAATTAAAAAGCCCAACAGAAACTGGAAACTGGAGGTTCCTTCAAGATTTGAGGCAAATTAATCAGAGAATGGTTCCCTTTGGACCCCTCAACGAGGCCTCCCATGGATTCTGGCCATTCCTAATGATCATCACCTGATTATCATTGATATTAAGGACTGATTTTTCTCTATCCCCCTCCACCCTGAGGATAGAGAAAGGTTTGCCTTCTCCCTTCCCTCACTTAACTTTAAGGGACCTGACAAGAGGTTCGAATGGACTGTTCTTCCTCAGGGAATGGCTAATAGTCCCTCTATCTGTCAACACTTCTTGTCTAATACACTCGCCCCTCTGGACACTTGCCCCAACTTACTTATCTATACTTATATGGATGACATCATCCTGGGGTCCCCCTGCCCAGAGACTCTTCAACAAGTTTTCAGTAACTGTATACACCTCCTTCCCCAACATAATTTCCAAGTAGCTCCTGAAAAAATCCAAAATATTCTCCCCTTCAAAATTCTTGGATCTATTCTCACCATATATTCTGTCTCTCCTCTGAAACCTCAATTACATATTAGGGATACTTACATGCTCACCCAACTTCAACAGATACTTGGGGAGATTAATTGGATGAGACCCTGGCTTCCCATCTCTACAGCTGAACCTACACCCATCTTCGACCTTTTAAAAGACCTTAACCTACAATCCTCTGTTCAACTATCACCTACTCATTGGGAGGTGCTTTCCAGGGTCAAACAAGCCATTAACTCCACCTCTCTGAAGAGATTTGACCCTAACCTACCTCCATTTTTATATATATTCCCAAGTAAAACCCTCCTCACAGCTCTTTTGGCTCAAGAGGGAAGGCCTATTCATTGGATACACCACTCGGTGGGGGGAGCCCCCCCCCTCCCGCGTCTACTCCTTAAACGACCAACTGGCTGATTGTATCATTAAGGGCAGGGAGCTTTCAACTTGTCTTTTCGGGACCGATCCACATATGCTGATTGTCCCCTTTAGGCTCAATGATTTTTTATGGCTCCAGAGGAACCACAACAGGGTGGCACTGGCCATGGAAGGGTTTATTGGGAAAGTTGACTGTCACTATGGCCCCTATAAGTGGATGAATTCCTTCGGGAAATTGGATTGGCACCCCCCCCTGGTCTATTCCTGTCCTGTCCCAATCCTTGAGCCCCTACCGTCTTCATAGACGGATGCCAACGAGGCACATCAATGCTACTTTTCTCTTCAAAACCTTGCCCAAATCAACCAGATCTATCTCTTACCCACAAGATCCAGGGTTCTGCCCAGTTTAAGGAACTATATGCAGTTGTCCTTGCTCTCAATAAAGTTCACACCACCTTTAGCTTGTTTTCTGATAGTCTGTATGTTGTCAACCTACTCCCTAACCTTGTGCATGCCCACATTAAGATGGATGACCACCCCATCACTCCTCTTATGATCCAAGCTCGCTATTTTCTAAAAAAAATAATTAATCCATATATGTTCAAACTTGTGGGGTCATAAGAGCTTGCCTGGACTTCTGACCTATGGTAATGCTCTCGCTGATTCCCTCACTTCCAATCCTCTTGAGTGTTACACACTCTCATAAGCTGCCTCTTTTCATCACCTTACTCATGCCAATTGGAGAGACCTTCACCATCGCTTCACCCAGGTTCCAATAAAAGACCTAAAAAAGATTATCAAAACTTGCAATTCCTGCCTCCCTTTCCTACAAGTCCCCTCCCCCCTTCAGGGACTTGGAGTTAACCCCAGGGGCCTAAGACCAAATAATCTCTAGCAGACAGATGTCACCCATTATTCCTCCTTTGGGAAACTTAAATTCATCTTCATGTCTGTTGACACCTTCTCCCCCACTTGCTGGGCCTCTGCACATACCGATGAAAAGGTCAAACATGTCATCAGCCATTTTCTTCAATGTTTCACTACCCTAGGTCTACCAGATCAAATAAAACCTGATAACAGACCTTGGTTTCTTAGTCAATCCCTAGCTAACTTTTGGAACATTACCCACACCACGGGAATTCCACACAATCCTAAGGGTCAAGCCATAATAGAAAGACATAATAACACCCTTAAGTCTCAACTAATAAAACAAAAAGGGGGAGCACTCCCCCCTCATGATCAGTTAAAAATGGCCCTATTTACATTAAACATTTTAAATTTTTCCAAAGGGGACCATTTTTCACACTTTCAAAAACATTGGGCCACCAGCACGCCATGCCTGACTCTCAAGGTCAGATGGAGAGACCCTCTCACAGGGATATGGAGAGGCCCTGACCCACTGATCACTACAGGGCGAGGATTTGGCTGTGTTTTTCCAACTGATGAGCCCAAGCCAATTTGGGTCCCGGCCAGGGATCTCAAGCATTGCCCTTCTAGTACTGAAAGCCCTCTTAACAAACAATCCAGGAGATTCAACCTCCCCTGAGCAGCCTTCCCCTTCTGATCTTTTCCAGGAACCATGATGATCCACTTGATTTTAATACTCTTACTCGTGGAGATGCACTCGACACAGGCTGGCTTCAGTGATCCAAGTCAAACAAGGGCCCTATTACAAAAAATGCAGGGGGACCCTTGCCAACAATGTGGGTACAGCAAATGACCTCCCTCCAGTGGCTATTACCTGACCACCAAAAATTGCAACAACGGCCATTAGGCCACCATACTGGTAAAAGGTTGGGAAAATGGTTGCCCGGGCACTTTTAATTCTAAGGTCTGTTGATATACCCCAAAACTGAGCCCCAGAGCACCCCAAAGCATCCTGCAAACATGCCCCTGTACAGAATTTCATCTTGGGACCATCCACTCCCAATGTTATCACCAGGCAGTTGAATGCCAGCATAATAATAAACAATACTGGTACACACATCTTACAGTTGATTCCACCACTTATGCCGATTGTAAATATCAGGCAGGTACACACCTTCCTGCTCACACTTGGTACTATGGATGGTGGGGGGGCCCAAGATATGGCCCAGAAAAGCTTGATCCAACAAAAAATAACCAAATGATTGAGGTCCCAGTGTACCACCCGCTAGTGCTCCCGGAGCTCAGGGGAGAACTTCAGCTTGACCCTGAAACCCAATCCATTCTTAATGTCACCTTTTCTCTACTAAATTCATCCAAAGCAAGACTTGCTAAGGATTTCTGGCTATGCCTTAGAAATGGACCCCTACAAGCCACTGCAGTCCTTGCCAACAGCACAGAAACTGAGCCCTCCGCCTATATGCTCCCCCCATTTCCCAAGTTTACTTAGAACCCTTCTCTCCTAACGTTACCTGCTTCTTTTCCAAATCAAAGGATAATGATTCTGACATATTTGTGGGTAATATTCCCTCTTACTTTTGTTCCACTAACATCTCCCTTAAAGACTCTCAAATGATATATCCCTGTAATGGGACTGTATTCCTCTGCGGAGACACCACTTATAACTTCCTCCCCCCAAACTGGACAGGGCTTTGTGCTTTGGCTCTCCTTTTCCCGGACATCCAAGTGGTTCCTAATAATCAGTCTCTCCCCATTCCCACTATGGATCATTTCAGCAGGAGGCATAAACGAGCTATCCAGGCTATCCCCCTCCTGCTGAGCCTTGGTGTTGCTGCAGGGGTCAACACAGGATCGGCTGGGATAGGAACCTCCTTATTTTAAAGTTCTCTCCCAACAGATGATTAATGACTTAAACGCCGTGGCCACCACCATTCTGGACCTCCAAAATCAAATTGACTCCTTTGCTGTGGTGGTCTTACAGAACCGGCGCGGGCTTGAACTCCTTACTGCAGGAAAAGGGGGTCTTTGCCTCTACCTCCAAGAGAAATGCTGTTTTTATGTCAATCAATCAGGGATTGTCTGGGACAAAATAAAACAAGTCCAAGAAAATTTAGAAAAGTGCTGCAGAGAGCTACAGGAGAGCTTTCTGTGGATGGGGCTCAAGGGATGGATGCCTTAGCTTCTTCCTCTTCTAGGACCTCTCTCTCTGATTTTCCTGCTCTTGACCTTCAGCCCTTGCCTTGCTAATAGACTTATCACCTTTGTCCAAAAAAGAATTGAAGCTATATAGCTCATGAGCATCCAGGTACAATATCAGCAATATCAGTGCTGACCCTGATCATCGACCTTTGGACCAATGATGGGTAAGATCTTCCCAAAGGGAGGACAACCTAAGACAGGTCCTCTGGGCTGGGTTTTCCCCATAGAGACCATTGGCTGTGTGGGTACCCAGAGACAGGTAAGATCCCCCAAAAGGTGCGGGGATGACCTAAGACAGGAGCCCCACTCTGGTCTTCAGCTGCTTTATTGGCCCTAAAACAATACAAAAAGGGGGAATTGTTGGGCACTGTGCAAAAGACAAATGCTGCGCCAGATGCCATGACACTTCTTCTTCTTCTCTTAAGCTTCCTATTTCATGCTCCGCGTGCTCTGAGCAAAAAAGCATGAAAAAAGTGCCCGCTTGGGGGCTGCTTCTTCTTTCTTTCTGTAACCCTTTAAACTACCTTCCAGTTGGTGATAGCTGACAACACCAACATGACAGTCCCTTGTTGGCTGGGATAAGCCAGTCTGCTGCTTCACCATTGGATCCTTAGCTATCTCCCCTATCTATAAAAACCCGCATGCCTTGGAAATGAACGGATTTGAGCTGCCACCTTCTTTGTGTCACAGACTCATTTCTCCGGCCGAGATGGAGGGGATCTCCAACGAGGGGGATCCAGACTTTGGTTGTGGCACTCACCTTCCTGCTTGGCCCCTGGGGGATGATTTGACTGATCTGAGCCATCCTGCCCGCCCTCAGGGATGCCTGAGGTAGCGACAGGGAGATTTCTATTACTAATTCAATTTTGTTTCACATTATTAGACCTCTTAGGTTTTCTACTTTTTCATGGTTAAATCTTAGTAGGTTACATGTGCCCTAGAATTTATCCATATCTTCAAGATTTTCTAATTTGTTGTCATATAGTTGTTCATGGTAGTCTCTAATGATCATTTATATATTTTGTGGTATCAGTTGTAATGTGTTGATTAATTTTAATAATTTTATTATTTAAGAAAGACCTTATTTCTTATTAATTTCTAAAGAATAGCTTTGTAGTTGTAGTGTTTTTAACTGGCAGACTTGATTTTTCTTTCAGCACTCTGTATACATCACTCCATCCTCACCTTGCCTGAAATATTTCTGTGGAGAAAACTAATGTTAGCAAGATTTTCCTTATATGCAATGATAGAATTCTTGGTTTGTTTTTTACTTTTGATACCTTGATTATAAATGTGCTTTGGAGAAGATCATTCTGGTTGAGATTAATTGAATTTCTTTAAGGATTATGGATGTGTATTACTATCTACCCTCCAAGATTTTTTTTAAGTATTTGTTTACTGTTTTGTTAAATATACTTTCTGTGCCTTTCACCTTTCTTTTTCTTCTGACACTCTAATAATGTAAACATTTGTTCATTTAATGGTGTCTCATAGGTTATTCAAGTTTTTTTCTTTAATGTTATTTCTGTTTTCCGTCTGTCTGAGATAATTAAAAATACCAGTCTTAAAGTTTAAAATTTATTTCATCTGTTTTAATTATTGAGGCAATCAATTATATATTTTATTTCATTCACCAAATATTACAGCTGTAAAATTTTGTTTAATTATTTTTATGATATCTACCTCTTCATAGAACTTGTCATTCAAATCATGATTTTTTTTCCCTTATTTCAGTGAATTGTTTGTCTGTATTTGTATTCTCTTCTACTTTGGTAAGCTTTCTCAAGATGATTATTTCAAATTGCTTTTCTAGCATTTCAGAACTTTCTTTGAACTGTTACTGGAGAATTCGTGTTCCTTTAGTGATATCATATTTTATGGCTGTGATTATGTGTCCCTACATGGCTATCCACATAGTATTATTTCTAATTTTATGAAGTTGTTTTTTTATCCTCCCCACAGGAAGAGACATTTTCTTGCACATGTATGCTACAGTGTTGGTTGGGTCTGCTATGTTAGCTTTGACAGTGTAGTTTAAATAGTGTAGTATCTGAACAATTTTTTTAGATGTAACTCTTTTCCATTAGTTCATTCAGAGTCCCAAGCCACATTTGTTTGCAACTATGATGGTTCAGTATGTTTTTTTATTCTGGGAGAAAGACCACTGCTTATCTGTCTACTGGGACAGATTCAGGTCCAGTAGTGGTTCAGTGGCTATATCATGGATTTTCTAGTGGACTGGACCACAGTTGGGCTATGGACAAACTGTGCATAGGACTTTCCAGTAGGACATCTGGTTGGCTGTTAGAAATCACAAACATACATTGGCTGCCATATATGTATGAATTTTCTCTTTGGAAATTCGTTTATTACCTAGGGCATAGAGTACCACATGAGTTTGGAAGCTGTAATCTTAGATTTTTCTGCTGTACCTATGCTCTGATTAGGGATGGTCCTCGTTTTGTAGTCACTCATGTGAATGTGATGGAATGACAGCAGTTAATGAAGAATAGAAATTCTCTGTGACTACTGGCCCCAGAGCTGGTTTTACTCTAGCAATGTGTCTAATTCCAAGATCCCATTAAGCCCTACCATTTTATTTCAGAAGGACTTACAGATGTAAAACATAGGTTTCTACTCTGTGATTATGGCCACTGGAACTCCAGGCAACTCTACAAATTATTTTAGGGGGCTATGATGGCTGCAGGAGTCTGCTACAGAGGCAACTACAGTGTCAATTGATTTATTGGGCCAGGGGTTCATCTCCAGGTTATCCATTCCCTCTAAAGGGAAACTTATCTTGTATCTAAGCAGGCCTGGGTAGAGATGAGAGTACCGAGAGGCAAGGGGCCTCACTCTCTTTTCTATGGTGTTGTCTTACATCTTTGAACTTTATAGAGTTCTTGTCATTTCTCTGCTATTCTCCACAGTACTTCCTCAGTCACTCCAGTAAGACTAGAGCTGTTTATTGTTTGTTTTGGCACCTTTTTGTAAGGGGGATAAGTGATAGACATATCTATTTGGGCACCTTACTTAAACGACTCAAAGATAATCAAACAATTATTTCAAAGATTTTTTGAAGCATTTGAAGATATATTTTACATAGATCTATAAATTTCTAATGAAATCATTTAATTATTTTCAGTCAATTTACATTATTTAAGTTTTAGATGCTTAAATATTATATCTAAAAAAACCAAGCGGTGATAGGAAGCAAGTAGAAGGAGAAATGTTGGAACTCAGTTAAAGCATGATACACTTGAAGCATTTATAAGTATGTCACTGTATATACTATAGTCATGTATATAAAAATGTTCTTCATAGGTATAATAATTAGATCAATGTAGTTGAATGTTTTAGGAAAAATATAGGACCAAGAAAGAGAGGCAAGGGATCTGGGCAACAGGAGGAGGGAGGTAGGGTGATGCAAGGGGGTATTGACTAAATTGTATTACTGTATTGTGTGCATCTATGAATAAGTGACAACAAATCCCATCATTATGCACAACTATAATACACCAATAAAAATAAGAAAAAGTTATAAAAATGAAATAAAAATTAATATATCATAAACATATACAATATAATTAATCAGGTTGTCATAACAAAATGATTGTACATTTCAATAAATTTTAGATTTTTATTGTAAACATTAAAAACAAGATAAAATTATATAAGCTGAAAAATTTCAGAGTGGTGGTAATTGACCAAGCAGTATATAGATGGAGTAAAATTTTAAAAGCATTATAAATTTGTAATGGTTATGGAAATGTTTACAAATAACAAGATCTGAATAAGCAGAAGTGTAGTCTTTTATTAATATTACAGATATATGAATGCACATTCAAAATATTCCTTATTTAGAGGTGCATGAATTACTTTAATCACATGAATATTAGCTTTTGCTATACTCTATGTTAAATTAAACATTAAGAAATATGTACCTCCTGCATTCTTCCCAGGCAACTTCCTCCATGAGCACATGAATGGTTTCAGGAATCAAATTGACCACACTACATCACTCAGAAAAATTTATGGCAAATAAGAAACACAAAACATGAGAGAAAATGAAAGACAGAAAGATTACCTTTCTCAAAAATCTATGCTCATCTGAAATTTAAATCATGTATTCTTTTCCCTTCATATCATTCCTGATGTGAATCTTACAGAGAAAAAAAAATGGGTTTAACTGACTGTGCTTCACTGTCAAAAGAAACCTATGGTCAGGGATATATCTAATTCCCAGAGCTTTCATCATTAATATTTTATGAGTCTCACTGATCTGTCCCATCTAGAAGAAAAATTTATCTTTCATTTGTGCAAGCAGTGCCTGCCGAGTAATAGATTTCATCTCTATAAGCTGACTGGTGAAATGCAAACAGCAGCAAAGGTACAAGAAGGCAAAGTGTTCACTTCATTTCTTTTTACTGGAGTCTGGCTGCACTTTACCGGAGCTGCAAAGTCAGCCTAGCAAAGGGAAAGATCTTCGGGGAACTATGAAGAGTTTCAGTTCCTTGCCAGCTTGTTTCGGCCTACACATGTGAATGCCCACGTGTTGTTTAAACTTTTAAATGAGATGATTAGCTGCAATGACTTTTTTTGTTTCTCCTACTTAAACATTTACAAAGAGGTTTGGTACCTAGAACACTTGCTGTGTTACCCTTGGTAACTAAAACCATTAGCTCAATCTTGGAAATTCTCTTCATTATAGATGACTAAAAGACTAACCTTCTTTAAATACTTCAAATTGAAAAGGCAACCAGTTTTGCCCCTTGACTGAGCATAACATGACTTGGCTTAACAGAACCAAGGATTCCATGGAGGCTTCCCACTGACACTGGAGCCAAGTAATCTCTTGGCATTAATTATTAACAGAAAAGCAAAAAAGGGAAGAGTACACTAGGACCTCCTTTTAAAGTCAGAAATAGGTGAGAGGACCTCCATAATATTGCTCTTGGAAATGATTTCTTGCCTAAGACCTCAAAAGTATAGGTAGCATAACCAAAAATAGACAAATCGGAGTAAATAAAACTAAAATGCTTTTTGTACAGCAGAGGACACAAAAAATTCAAATCATTCAAATCTGATAAGAAATGAATGCCCTAACTATATAAGGAACTCGATTCAAAGGCAAGTAAGCAAATGGTCAATATTATAAATAGGAAAACAAATCTGGATGGATTTCTCAAAAGAAGAAATATAAATGGACAACAGGTATATGAGAAAAAGCTCAACATCACTATTAGGGAAATGCAAAGTAAAATCACAATGAGACACCATCTCACAACTGTTAGAATAGTATTATCAAAAAGACAAAAGATAACAAGTGTTGAGAAGATGTGAAGAAAAGAAGATCTTTCTCTACTTTTGGCAGGAGTTTAAATTAGTATAGTGACTATGGAAAACAGTATGCAGGTTCCTCAAAAAATTAAAAATGGATTACCATTTGATCAGTCATCCTAGTACTGAGTAGATATCCAAAGGAAATGCAATCAGTATGTTGAAGATATATTTGTATTTCCATATTCATTGCAAATTTTTCACAATAGCCAAGATAAAGAGTCAACCTAAGTATTCACCAATGGATGCATGGATAAAGAAAACATGTTATACTTGAACAATAGAATACTGTTCAACCTTGAAAAAGAAGATCTTATCAATTGCAGCAACATGGATGAGTCTGGAGGGAATTATGCTAAGAGGAATGATACAAGGACAGAAAGATAATTACCACGATCTCACTTATATGTAGAGATTTAAAAAAATTAAAAGTAGAAGTGAAGTATACAGTGGAGCTGGAGTTGGGTTTGGGGGATGGGATTTGGGAGATATTCATAAAATATCTTGTGTACCAATATCCAAATACCAGTTAATAGGAGGAAGACATCTTATATTTATTACACAATATGGTGACTATAGTTATTAATTGTTGTGTACTTGAAAATTGCTAACAGAGCAAAATGGTAAGTGTGTGAGGTAATCTATATGTTATTTTCTTGATTTACTCATTTTACATTGTGAATATATTTTAAAAGATCATATTGTATATAAAAAGACATTTTTATTTGTTAATTATAAAAAATCTAAAATAAGTATTTAGAAATACATCAATAGAAACAAAAGCAGCAACAACAACAAATACCAGAATCACATTGGATTACCTAGTGCACAGGACCACCTGGAATTGCAGGAAGTTGTGGGTGGTTCCCTTGTGTAGATGAAAAGATAGTTTTCAGAACAATGTATTTACTGCATAATCAGAAAACAAAAATCTTGGTTTGGAAAGAGTACTTCCTTCACTAAAGAATCTAGAGTTCAAAATTATATGAAGCAACTGTATTTGTTTACTTTAGTACCCTTAAACCCTTTAATTGTATATGCGATTTATTTTTAAAGAGAGGGACAGTGAGAGCTAGAGAAAGACAGAAACAATTTTTATTTAATGCTTCATGAGGCTTTCATTGCTCTGAGACATTGCTGTGTATGTGGTGCTGGGGTTTGAACCTGCATCCCTGAGCATGCCAGGGACGTGCCATAAATGCCGAGCCACTGCTCCAGCCCTGTATGTGATTATTTAACAACATTCTGATCTCAAAAATGTTTATTTTGAAGCAGAAGAGTATTCCTAGAGTCTGTGCACTGTTGACAAGCAGGAAGTACTCATTAAGTTTTTTATTTTTATTTATTTTTTCATTCAACATAGTCATACATATAGGAAGGAATTGTTGCTACATAATCATAATCACTTGCATAGTGGCAGAGGAAGCCAAGGCTGATGACAGTTCATAATTTTCCCCCGTTTGGATTCCCCCCAATCCCATTTTTCCCCTACTTTACCCCTGTGTTACTTGGGCTTCTCATGCAAGTCGAAAATTCCCCACTGGGTTGAGAACCCCCCTACTCCCACCCTCCAACTGCCTTGATATCCCTCTTTATTAACAGATTTGAATATTTCTAATTCATATCAGTGACAGAGAGCATACTCTAACGCAATAATCCTCAATAATGTTTGGGTAAGAGTGATAATTAATCCAGCTGATCTTACATTTACATGAAGTACTATGTTAGAAACTGCCCAATACTAAAATTTGTAAGATTAATTTGTGGGCCTCAGAGAGTTAACCATCTTGGCGGATTAAGGTGTATTTCTAAAACTAATGTAATATGGAAGAATCAATGACAAGAGAATATATTACCTGTAATTGGATATAAGTATTAGGCATGAAGAAATGAAAGAACACTTCTGATAAAGAGAACCATTTGAATAAATACATGAAAATTAAAAGAATGTATAAACCATGCATCACTTTAGTGATATTGTCAAGGGTGAAGTAGCTTAGAAGGACTGATAAGATTCACCTGATCTACCTCCCTCAAAGATTTGTTTATTTAATTTTGTAGTAGAAATGGAACAATCCCCACCAATGGAAAGGAATAGCATTAAAGACTCATGCTACTACAATATTATTGGAAGTGTGAGAATGGTTCTTTGCCCATATTCTAGCTGGTAGCTTTGTGCTTCCAACTTTTAAATCTTTGCTGACCTCTGATGAGTAGGAGTGGAGAGGGAACAGTTTCTTGTTTTCATTTTATCTTAACCTGTGATTTAAGTACTTTTGGTATCTCTTCCCTCTTTACTAAAGATAAGTCCTTTTCCATTCCCCTGGTCCCCACCCAGCTTGTTTGCCCAAATCCTCAGCCTCATCATCCAGATTACACATATGAAAGTAAAGCATATAAATAATTTCCAGATGAAAATAGTCACTCATCAATACTTTTGTTTTGCTAAGTATATTGGTGACTAGTTTAGATATATCATTAGCTTCAATAAATATTTTTTCTTTAAAATTATTACAAGCATTCTTCTGAATAATTTAATTAGTTTTGTACTCACTGAAGCCTTTATTGGGCCAATAACTCATAAATTCTATTACATTATCACTATTCTGAGTTAAATTTTCTGTCCATTTGATACAACATCATTTTAACTTAAAAAGCATGCAGTATGTGAAATGATGTATTTAAAATAATAATATAAAAATAAAAAGTTAATAAGGAAATACAGCATGCAAAGATTTAGAAAAATCCTGGATTTCCATGATTTTAAAATTAGTTTTTCTTAAAAGTAATTTCAAACTAATTAATTTTATACAATTTTGATGAAAAATATAGAATTTTCTTCATATTCTTTGGACCTCAAAAATTAACTAATTCTGAAACTGTATAAATTTCATTTATTGTTTTTGACATATTGATGAAAATTATTTGACAGTCTTTATATAGCTACAGTCCACTGCTGGTTTCATGATTTTTTCCTCCTTTACTCAAAAGAATTATCTGGGTTTAGTTTCTTATACCTGTTCACTTTTTTCCTCTGTCATTTCTATCACTGACATTAATACATAATTTTTTTATTATAGTTTAGGACCATATTTTGCTAAATAGTAGAATGTTGGGTTTTGGTTGACTGCTTATTAATTCCTTTTTTTTCTTATTTTCAAAAGCACTTTCTGATAGTTACAACTTCCTTAAAGACCAGTGTAATATTTTATTAAAGTTAAACAGAAATATGAAAGCTGGGGATTTGGAGAGGTATATTCCTATTTGTCTGTTGGCCTTCAAGTCTGTAAGTATGTATAAATAAATCTTGGGCTGGAGTCGTGGCTCAGCCATTGCAGTGCTTGCCTGGCATGTGCAAGGACCCAGATTCAAACCCTGCTCCAGCCCTGACTTCACTGTCTTTTAATCGCTGCTGAAACCAGGAATGTTGAGTATTAATTACAGGAGAAATGATATAGCCAATCCTGAAAAAAGGACAAAGAATCCACTGGTGAATCTCAGGGAGAGTGACACCTGAAATTATGCTTGTGACATGATGGCATGTAGCAATTGTTAGATCGATGGTGGCTGAGGGCAGGGCATCAAGCATCCCAAGCCCTTAGGTGGCAGCAGCCCACACAAGCCACACTGGCAGGCTGGGAGCAGGGCACCAGGCAGTTTGCCCACAAAAAGAACAAGCAATCAAGACATTGGCAGGCAAGCTCCAAAGGCATCTCTCAAACACCTGATGATTGATGGGTGCACCAGCCAATCTCTGAGAGGCCATCCCCATCAAATTCTTTCCCTTCCCTGAACTGTAAAAGCCGCTGCCCAGCTGACGTCTAGCGCCATTTTCCCTGCTCGCCACTTCCCCTGCTCAGCCATCATCACTTCCCCTGCCCACTCTCATTACATTAGTGCAGGTGAATTTGGCCCAGGAGCCACAGATCCCAATAAGCAATACCTGCACCTGAATATACACCCATGATTTCTGAATGAAAACAAAGGGAAATTTTTCTGCATTATCTCACCACAGTTTTGTGATCTCTCTTTTACATTGTAAACATTCAGCCTCTGAGTAATATTTCTGTTTCACAGCACCCTTTTGGTTTTTAGAATGCATCTCTATCAAGCTACACAAGTGAATCAGATGACATTGCTGCTAAAATAATATCTTAAAATGCAAACCTGGGCAGATCACCCTTAGTTTTAATGCATTTATTCATTTTCATTGTCTGTTTCATTAAACAAATTTCTCAGATAAGTGTTTTATTCTAAGAGTTCTGTGACGCACAGATATTGAACTACCTTCAATTTTCCAAATGAATTTCAGGTGAACTTTCATGCTTCAGCGCCTTTGAACATATATTCCATTTTCCTAGACAAAAACCTAATCAACTGTCACCTCTTCCAGAATGTCTGTAAGCCCTGGAGCAATGCTAGACTCCCTTATTGGGACCATAATAGAGGACTAACTACAACTAACTTTGTGTGAAAACTGCATCTTTCCAATGTTGTAAACTCAAGCTCAAAAATCAGAATGTGTCAACTTTGTGTTTTCAATATGGTAGATATTTAATAATTGCTTGATAGATGCCTAACGTGACAAATCAACATAGCATTTTCACACTAATTGGAACTTTTTAGAAAAAATATGCAGCAATATTTCTCTGGTAAACAGAATTCTGAATGCTAAACACTTTTTATTTGAGAAAGAATTTTTGATATGGCATTTATTTCTCAACCTCTTAAATAGTTATTTTAGATTTGTTTAAATGTAAGGGCCTTTTATATCTAGATTTTAACCTGTATTAACTTACTTCTTTGCTAAGGAATTAAGTAAACGTCAGCTTAGATGGATTTTATAAGATAAAAGAGATTGTAAATAGGAATGTACACTATATTAACAGTGAAATTTTTTATATTTAGATATTTTAGGTATTAATGGAATTTTGGGGCCTCAGTTACCTGGAAATTGTAATATATTTTAATAAAACTTAATGATATTAATACATATAAATTCTAGAAACAGAGAATGCAAGTTCAAAAGCTTCCTGAGAAAGATGATGGTTCTATTTTTTGAGTAGTTTGTGTAAACAGTATAGATGCCCCCAAATTGTATAAAACATTTTCCAACATGCCAAATAAATGTTCAAACTTTTCTCATGACCTCTTTCAGTAAGTAACATGAACTCAAGTGTATATTAATAGTGAGACATATTTCCCTCATTATTTTACATAGTATCCATTAATGATTACAAACTATTGTTTTAAAATTTAGGTATTTAAATCTGAAAAATGCTTTAAATATATTATCATCATAGATTTCTTTGCAGTCTTATGAAGCAAGATCAAAGCACATTGTTGGTGGAACTGCAGACTGGTATAGTCACTCTGGAAAGCAGTGTGGAGAATCTTCAAAAATTAGGGATCTGGCTATCCCTCTTCTGGGAATTTTCCCAGAGGAATTAGAATCAGCATATTACAGTGACACAACAAGATTTATATTCATAGCAGCTCAATTTCAGCAGCTAAATTATAGAACCAACCCAGATGCCCCTCACTGGATGAAATGATCCAAAAACTGTGGGATACACACACACACACACACACACACACACACACACACACACACCATGGAATTCTACTCAGCAATAAGAAACAATAAAATTGCAGTGTTTTAAGGTAAATGGATGGTGATGGAAGAAATCATGCTGAGCAAAGTTAGCAAAACCCAGAGAGTCAAGAGTCGAATGTCTTCACTCATTTGGGGAGGCTGGAGCTAAAACCAGGCCTGTGTGAAAGGTAGTCAACCTCATGTATTAGACCCAGCAAAGCCGTAGCAAAACATAATCTAGGGCAATCATAAATATGTAGCAGGGGAAAAGGGAGGGGACAGGTTGGGGGATGTAGAAGGTGGGGTAATAGGGCAGGATCTAGGGGGTAATTCTGGTTTAAGAATATATGCATATGACATTGCTACTTTATATGCATTTATGATTATACAATAACTCAATTACTTAACAAAAACTTTTAAAATCTTTTGATATTATCCTTTCATATTAGCTAAGTGAGATCACAGGGGATTTGGTAATTTCCCTACGTCAAATATATAATATATCTCATAGGTTTAAATTGAAATTAATTCATGATATAGAAGGCAGAATAATGTCTCCACTCATTTTGACAGTCCATAATCTTAATATAAAGATAGGTTAATTCAAATTATATTAAAATATGCTGAAACATTCAATTTAACATTTTATAAATCTTTTAAATGTGAAAACATACTCTATTTTCTCTATTTTCAATTTTGGTCCTCAAATTTTTCCAACTCCAATCTTGTTAATGGGCGTCTTAAGTTTACAAAAACATTTACAGGGGCTGGAGTGGTGGCTCAGCAGTACACAGGTTGCACAAGTACACAGGTTCAACCCCCAGAACCCATGTTCACAATTAATTGTCAGAGCAATGAAAGCCATGTGAAAAACTCAATAAAAATTGATTCTCTCTCTCTCTCTGTTTCCCACTGTCCTTCTCCTTAAAAAAATTTATTAAGATTTTTACATTAATTTGGAGAATACTTATTGATTTAAAGAATATAACATTTTACATGAACATCTTAATTATATTCATATAACACTGTTCTCCCTTTCTCTGAAAGATCTAAAATGTCTTATTAATGTTAACCCTAACCCTTTCTTTGTCAATTATTTGTATCTATTTAGATATTTGTTTATTCCTTTGCTGATTTTTTCTACTTTCAGAAGAAATAATAATCATCTTGCAGAGCTGAGCTATCAACGTTTCCAGTTTACTTTTTGTGGGTGGGAAACTTGCCTGTCTTTCCTGTTCTCTGTGAGATGCAGGTAGCCCTAGCCCACCTCATTGTTTCCTCCTGCAAGATGCAAATCCATCCTGTAAGGGCAGAGAAAGGATATTTAAATCTCTAAGGATGGATAAAAGTATCCATGTATGGAAGTGTCCTAGAGAAGTACATTAAATTGTACAATTAATACACATTAATAATTATAATGTTTAAAACCTCAAGCTGTTGTGGCCTGTGTAACTGGCAAAGTTTCTGCATAGGCAGCTCTCAATTGACCATGTCTGTGTCAAGAACACCTGTAATTCCAGCAGCTCAGCAGGCTGAGGCAGGAGGATTGAGTTAGGCCAGACTTAGCATCTTAGCAAGACTGTATCAAAAATTAAAAGAAATAACATAGGGCAGGGGATGTGGCTCAGTGATTAAGTGCCTCTGGGTTTAAACCCCAATACCTCACCCATCCAATAATATGAGAACTAAAAATTTTTTTTCCAAAGAAAGTGGAGACCCCCTGACTATCTATTGGTAGTTTAAGGTCTACAATAAGCTTTTTCACGCACAGAGATAGGTCTCTAGACAGGCCTCTGTTACTTCACTGAAAGAAAGAAATAACTGTTTTTTTTCTTTCTTTTTTTTTTAATTTCAGCATTTCCCAGGGCCTCCAAAACTTTTTATTTGCTTATTTAAGCCAATAAAATATATGTATAAAGTTCAAGAGTATTTCATAACTGTTTTATTAATTTTTAGGGAACAGAAATCTTCTATAACTTTGAAAATGTCTAGGTTTTCACTCATCTGAAGTACATATTATAGCTTAAGTCATGTTTTCCTATTTAACCACATCACAATACAATACTTTCAAAACAATGCAGCCTAACGAGTATAATAATTGGGGATAATGGATATATATTCCTAATTAATAAATCATCTTTAATCATAAAATTATGTGCTAAAATTTTAATTCAATGAAACCATGAAGTGAATAAATGTTTAATCACCTATTTCATAGCTGTTCATTAAAAGAGAAAGCATACAAAATGACTTAAGAAAAGAGGCAGAGGGGCTGGAGCTGTGGCTTGGTGGTTACGGTGCTTGCCTGGCATGTGTTAGTACTCAAGTTCAAACACCAGCACCACGTACACAACGAAGTCTCAGAGCAATGAAAATCACATGAAAAACTAAATAAAAATTCTTTTCTTTCTTTCTCCCCCCCTCCTCTCTCTCTCTTGCTGTCCTCTCTCTTTAAAAAAATAAAAAAGAGGCAGAGACATTTATTGCTTAGATTCTGCACCTTCACAAGCAGTTTCTGGGACTTTAAGATACTCATGTCTTCTTAAAGGGAGTGAAATCTTTGGTTTGGGCAAGGATGTCAAGAAAACCATGGAAGTTGGACATTTTTCAATGTTACTGGGGGAAGGTATTGGTCAAGAAAATCCCAGTCAATGAACAATTAGAGGATACATACAAATATATCTCCTCCAATATATATATATATATATATATATATATATATATATATATGAAGAATGTTCCACACTATTCCATTTCCAACATGGGCCGTCCGTTGATGAACCCCTCTTCAAGAGATGTGGTGGACAGCATGAAGCTTCCTTGTGAGGGAGAAATGGGAACTATAATTCTCCCTCCATCCCCAATGAGCCCTCTAATGCCTTGTTACAAAGTGGCCTACTTTCTCCTTCTTCCTGTCAAAGGCAGACCATCTCTTCCTGTTGCAATGCCTCAGAAATGGAAATGTCATGTGATTCTTTTATTATAGTGAGGGATCATCCTTTTCTGGAATTTGGTCACTTAAGTTACGTGTCCTCAGTTCTCTGAGGAATTAAAAAAATGACTTTGTAGTGTATCTAGCTCACTATTAAGTATTCTTTTGATAACCATCTCACCACAAACTCTTGTTTTTCTCTTGAATGAGCACAACCCTACCTACAAAGATATTGAGTCAAGTCAAGGTGGTATAACACAGATACAATCCTTGAATAAAAATTCAATAGCAAGGCTGATATCTCTGCAAATGACTGAGTCACCAAAATAGAAAAAAAAATAAATTGTATGTTGAGTTTTGGATTTTACTTAGAATATTTATTTGAAACACAACAGCTGTAGTGGAAAACTTTCCAATCACTATATTCTATTAATCTGATGGCAATAAAGGGGAAGTGAATCGTGTAAACTACAGAAGGGTGGTAAGTAAATGAATCTACACAGCATGCTTGTTTTCAGTTGATGCCTACTCTATTTTCCAAGTACCTGAGACAATTAGAGTCATTCTTAATTATAGTAAAGTATATATTCATTTTATCAGGAAAATATTTTATCCCAGCCTACAAAATACATGTATTCTGTAACCATGTCTTAATAAACTTGCTGCCTTGTCCATGCTATTGTGATTCTTTAACTCATTTTAACTAATATGTTTTTACCTATTTTCATGTTTTTACTATGGTCAAGTTGCTTCCTCTTTTGTCAAATTTATTCTAAATAAACTAATTGGAATGATTTCATAAAAATGAAAGTAAAATAATCAAGTTCATCTGCATAAAATCTAAGCTTCTCTAATTTCTTTTAAAATAAAAACAAATCACAATGGTATGAAAGGTCCTTCTTAGTCTCATCCCTTCTTTGATTTAGTCTCCTGTCCCTCCTTCTGTAATAGCCACAGACCTCCTTTCTTGATCTCTGGTGAACATGTGTGTAAGGATCCTGATATTGAACTTTGTACTGGATGCTTTTCTGTTCCTTTTCCTTCCTTCTTTTATTCCTGCTCCCTACCCTCTTCCTTCTCTTGCTCTAACCTGCCTTCCTTTCCTCTCTCTTTCACTTCCTTCCTTTTTTCTTCTTTCACCCTCCTTTCTTCCTAGATACTCCCATGGATCTAACACTTATGCTTCAAGAATCTCAACAAAGAATCATTATTCTAATGATTAAACTGCAAGTTCCTCACTACAAAGAGACATTCTAACACTCCTAAACATGACCTATTTTTTTTCTTTTTTACAGCGTATACCATCTTCTAATGTATTACCTAATTAATTTATTTATTTTCTATAATTTCTATTCCCATACTAGATTACAAACTTTACAAGAACTGGGGTGTTTTGTTCTTTGATAGTTTGCAAGCACTTGGTAAATAATACCTATAAAATATTTGTGGACTGAATCAAAAGTTAGCTTGCTATTTTATTTCTTATTTATAGATTTAATAAAGATATTAAATAACATGATTTCCCAAGTATCAGTATTAGCATCAATTGATGACCTATGATGTCAGTTTTCCTGTTAACATTTATTTGCATAGATGATAATAGATTTTTACAGGTTATAAATCTCCTTTTATATTTTGAAGGAGTTGATATTTCAAAGTTCTATTTGCTCCTAAAGATGTTTCCATAAGAAATAAACAAAATTTACTAAAATATACAGGTATATACTTGTCACAATACACTTAGATTAGTTGCTTTCTTGCTACCTCCATAAGCAATCAAAACCAGAATCCCCTTTTTGAACTATATTCTAATAATGCAGTTAATTAATTAATTATCAATTTTTAATTATCAATTTTGACCAAGCAAGAAGCAAATTCATTATTTTTCCAAAGCCCATTGGGAAATAAATCCTTAATTTCTATATAATACCATTCAAAGTTTCCAAATAAGGCTAAATCTTAGATTATTATGTAGAGTATTATCCTCACTCTGAGGGAATTCATAGCTTATGAAATAATATAGATAGTTGTCAGGTAAAATTCCAAAACAATATTACTTTTAAATGCAGAGGTAGTTAAAGGAAAATATGACCTGGAAAAGCAGAGTAGAAACAGTACTCAACCAGGTTGAATGCACTGTGGAAATACCACAACCAGAACCAGAGATGCTCAGGATTTTGGAGAAGGTTAGAAAAGTATCAACACATTGTGGGAATGTGTGGATATGTAAAAAGTATATATCCAAAGTGAAAGTGAAAGTCAAAAATAACGATAATTGGAAAAATAATAAGCAAATAGGAACTAGAAAGAAAAATCAGAGTATCAGACAAGGTTGAAAGATTTCATTGAGATAGAACCAGCTATGTAAATAATTTATAAAATGTATTCTTCAGTTTTCTCATAACAGTACATATGGTATATGGTAATGAACTGGTGGTAGTGGTTAACTACACAGCTTCTATGAGGGCTGCCAGGTTGTGTGACATTCACACATGACACCACATGAATCCTTCCTTCAGCACCTGGTGATGTGATAGCAGTGGTATTCACATGGCTTTACATATAGCACTTCATTTAACTATTTCAATAATTGCATGAAGTAGGCATTTATTGTTATCCCACTTTACATATTTAAGCAGTGAAATACAGAGTACTTGCACAAGTAAAACAGTTGATAAATATTGGATCCAGATTTCAACATAGGGAGTCTGACTGCATGATGGGTGTTCTTAAACAGAGTGTTATTCCGTCTATGCAAGAAAAAAATTGTTGAATGGGTTCAGAAATGCTTTGGGCATTATTCTAAGTACTAGGTAATAGCAATGAACTTAAGAGCAAATCTTTCCTTCTCATGAGCTTTGGTTTCCCTGAGAGTTTTCAGATCATAAGTAATAGCTAATGCATGGGGTGATTTTTTGTGTGTGTGTGCAAACTACTGTTCAAAGCTTTTAGCAAGAAAACACATTCAATCCTCACAAAAGACCTATGAAATAATTATGATTATTATCCCACCCTTTTTATACTGAAGATTGAAGGGTTAAGTGACTTTCCCAAGATTATAGAGCTCGTAAAAAGTGTTTTCTTGACATTTGTTTTAGTCAGCTTTCTCCATGCTGTGATTAAATGCCCTGACGAGAACAATTTTAGGAGGAAAAGTTTATTTGGGGACTCAGGGTTTCAGAGATTGCTGTCCATAGAAGCCTGGCTCCATTTTTTTGGGTTCTGAGGTGAGGTATGACATCATGGTAAAAGAGTGTGGCAGAGGGAAGCAGCTCACAGGATGATAGGGAGGCAGAGAGAGACTCCACAATCCAGATGCAAAATATTAACCCCAATGCACACCCAAAATGATCCACCTCTTCCAGCCACACCAACCAGCCTACAGTTGCCTCCCTGTTAATCCCTATCAGGGATTAATTCACTGATTGGGTTAAGGCTTTCATGACCTAATCATTTCATCTCTCAGCTTTTTTGCATTGTCTCACATGTTGAGCTTTGGGGAAACACTTTTTATCCAAACCATAACAACTCTCAAAGACAGAAACATTATTGAAGCAATTATGCAGGAAAAAAAATAACTTTCTGAAGTACATGAACTAACAGTTTGTCTAGAAATTCCTGGAATTTACTTATTTCATGTTTTTTGACTACACTTTGAAAGACCCAGGTCCTAAAATTCCTTAGAACATCCAGTTTTTGATACTGTCATCCAGATGAAAGAAGAGATAAAAATAATGTAAACCAAATATACTTGTGAATGTACATATATTTTTAAGTCTTTTTTCCAGGTGGACAGATAGATGATATATACACAGACAGCCATACATAGGTATTCTATTCTTTTTATGACCTCATACAGTTTGAGAAAAAAAGCAAAGGATTGATGGAAGGATGTTTGGATGGATGGAAAGAGAGTTATGAGCGATCGATTAGAAAGAAAAATAGGTAAGTCTGTAGTTAACGTAGGTAGGAAGAGAGAGAAATTTACAAACTGAATTAAACAGTCAACTGAAGAGAACCAAAAAGTAACTGTATCATTATTTCTCTGCATTTTATTTTCTTACAACAACAGTGGGGTTTATGAAAATTACCGAGTTGCTTAGTTCTTTACCCAGGTAGATTTCTTCTTTGGAGAAGAAAAAGATGAGATCTATACCAAAAGTCTAGTACTATTAATAGTGTTATGGTATTGGAACAACTGAGAGGACTAGGAGTTACGTCAATTCCCTGGTTCCATACATACTTTAAAACAAATTCATGTGAAAGCTTGAAAAATGGTCAATAATCAGTTTTAAGGGCTTTGAATAATTATAAGTGGCATTAAAAAAACATGTATAAAGTATCCTTAGAAACCAACTAGCACTGATTTCTTCTATAAAATATGAATTCTCTCTCCCGTGTTATACAAACTCAAGTGTTTATTGATTGTGACATAATATTCAGTAATGAAAATGGAGGAACAAGTGTTTTTAATAGGTGCTTATGCTAATGAAGTTCTTGAGATTTAAAGTGACTTAGTTAATGAGAAAATATTTTTCTAGAAATGAATTTTTGTATGCCTCTTTTCTATAAAAATTTTGTGTGCCATCAATTAGAATAAAATTGCTTCTTTAATTAAAAATTAATAGACATTCCAGAACTCTCATTTGAGTTTCCATTTGCCTTTTAATGCCATGAAGAGAAAGGTTAACCTTGATTATTTCAGCTTCTGAATATAAAAGTGTGCATATCTACTCAACTCAAACATTCAATTCATATTCCACAGTGAAGGCAAGTGTTAGTTTGTATCTTCATTCCAAAAACCCTGAAATTCAATAGAAGCCAAAACTGAATTTCCAGGTAAGGGAGATCAGTTACTTTTATTTTAAAGTTGAATTTCACATTGACTTTTTTAAAAAATACAAGGCTCTTTCTTGTTAATGACAAAGCATTTTAGATAAAATAAAGAATTTAGGTAAATGTCAATGCCCTTCCATTTTTTCTTCCACAGAGAGAAGGGCATGCTAAACAAGTCTCTCTAGGGGTATTATCAACCCATCAGGCCTTTTCCTGATCATCTTTGTAACAGTTCCTCTGAATTGTCAACTTGATTGGATTAAGATTTCCTAAAATTAAGAAGGTCTAAGATTAAGATTCTTCTGGGTGTGACATTGAGGTTGTTTCTAGGAATGATTGGCATGTGGGATAGTAAAATGAGTCTGAGACCCACCCAAATATGGACAACACAGGCTGACAGGTTGGAGGCTTGGATGGAATAAAATCTGGAAGAAAAAGGAAATAGCAGCAGATGCAAATCCAATTCTTCTTGAAAGCTTTTTTGATTGTTTCTGTGATCCTGTGAGCATTTGAGTATATCAGACTCATCGGACTCACTCTTCTAAAGTGGACTCTGCCCCGTGATTCTCCAGGGAATTTCCAGGCCTTTGGTCCCAGTCTGGGGTAGCATCCTTCATCTCTCTAGTTCTAAGGATTTGGCATTTTGAACTGCCCAGCTACTAGTTCCTCCAGGTCTCCAGCCTGAGGAAGGCTCCTCTAGAGAACCCTGACTAATACAATCTTGGTATTCTTACTTTTCCAGCCTTGTTTCTATCAACCATGCTTGTGGCAAAATAGGTATGACTTCAACATTTCTCCTAAAGGTGGACTTCCTCAAAATCACTTCGTAGTGCACATGAAGATATCAAATTGAACTACTTGTGGGACTAGTTCACAAACTTGTTTCTCTACAACATATCTGAAAGACAACTCAACTCAAAATATTCTCAACAGTAGTGGTAAAGAAAGGATTTCATGAATAATGAAAAACTGAAAGATGATGTTTGTAAAGCTCAGAAATGCCTGTTGTCCTTAGTTTATTACTATTTCTAAGTATAGGAGATATTTTTATAAGTACAAGTAAGCACTTGAACTCATTTTATTTGTCAGAGTTGTGTTTCTTTGCTAAATTAGTTCTAGAAGAGAGTAGGGTTCGTAAGGAAGACCTCAGGAAATAAATGTTAATAAGAAAATTTTGGGTTAAAATACGCTATTTATTTCTTAAGAAGTGATTAATTCTGACACAGTGATATGAAAAAGGGAAATGCTATGATTGACAAGAGAAATATTTTCACATGGGTGTCCAGCCAAGTACTGCATACAGGTGGTGCCTAATTAGTATTTTTTCATGTTAACTGGAGATAAAGGATTTGCTCAACAGAATAAAAGAACATGGAAGATAATCTTATTTTCTCCTATAGTTTTAAAGGATCAAGAAGACTATCTCTCCTACTATTAATTTAAGATTTCAGCTCAAGTACAGACAATATCCAAATAAAGTAAAGAAATTCTAGTTGACTTGCTGATAGTTCAGGCAGAAATCTCACACATTGGATTAGGAGAGCAAAAGAGCACTATCAAATCATGACTCAACAATGAGACATTCAGATATCTCCTCCTTAAAATATCTAAAGAACTTATTGATTACTGATGATAACCATCATTATATAACATGAAAGGATGGGGGTTGGGGTGATATTTACTATCTATTTTCAGTAACAAATATATCAATTCCAGTGGAAAAAGTTCCTCCTTATTCAAACTACAGTATAAATGGCTTATGTATTCTGTAAGTTTAAACAATATTGTGTGTGCATACATGGAGAATTATAAATGCATGAGTGTAAACAATATATATAACATGTTTTCAAGTGCACAGAAATATATATTAAAATATTCACTACAATTACAGTCATGTTTTTGTATCGTTAGACCTGGAAATGCTTAAATACTAAAAATGAAAGGAGATGGGGACTATTGAGAGTGAATTTATGGCTCCTGACACTCTTACTCCAGATAGTGTTCATTAACAGGAATGGCTGACAGATCAGTCCTCAAGCTCATTCCCTCTGACTCACTCTTTCTGTCTGACTCTGAATCTTAGTGTCCATTTCTGTCTCTTTCTTTCTCCTTTTTGTCCCCATTTTTCCTTTCTTTTTTTTTCTGGAAAATTACAATTTTATAGAACAAAAAAGTAAATTACATTGACAATAGATGCACGTACAAATATGAACCATATATTTTCGTCTGTTGTACAAAAATACTTTAACTGTTTTTCAATCAGGGTGATTTTGTCCTCTGGAAGACATCAGTAACGTCTGGAGATATTTTTGATCATCACAAATGGCACTGAAAAGAGAAGCAACTGGCATCAAATGAAATGAGGCCAGGGATGCTGCTAAATATGAGAAAGTTGGTCTAGTAACATGAGTTAAATTCAAATAAGATGTAATGCTTTACAATTTAAAACTATTTTTAGAGTTATAACGGGAAGGGGAAGGGAGGGATAAGGGAGGGTAATTGGGGGGGCACTCCTGGGGATAGTTGCAATGTCCAGAATATATACACATCTTATACACATTTTATATTGTTTTGTTAAAATCTTGCAAGGTTGCTCAAAAATAAAAAATTAATTAAAAAAAAGATTCAAATTGAGAAAATTAATCACATGAAAATAAACCCATGCAGAGGACAGAGGTAGAACATGGTCAATTGG
>PVKS010001744.1:0-133173 GCA_004027875.1 Aplodontia rufa
TTTAAAAGCAGATCTAACACATAGTGCTACATAAAGTGTTTAATTTTACTATCCTTTTATTTACCCTATGGTAAGTGTTTAGTTAACTGAGAAGACAAGTGTTTAGTTAACTGAGGATAAGTAGCCACAGAAGATAGTCCTCACTTCTGACACCAATTATAAGTCTCGGGCTGTGGTTCCCATAATTAGCCTCAAGTTTAGTAATTGACTAGAAGGACTCACTGAACTCACTGACAGCTGTGATACTCATGGCTATTGTTTATTAAGAGGAAAGATATAGATTAAAGTCAATGGAGGGAAGGAATACACAGGGCAAAGTCCAGGAGAGGTCTAGACAGGGGACTTCCAATCATCTCCTCTCCATGAATCTCGGATGAAGCTGACTTCCTGGCCATGAAGTATGACAGCATATGTGGAATATTGCCAATTAGGGAAACTCACCCTGGCCTCATTGGAGGTTTTATTTGGGTTGGTTACATATGCACCAAGGGGCTGACATTTATAGCCCTTCTGGAAGTTGAGCTGGCATCAAATGGTAGACATTTATTCTTCACCTGCTCTGGAATTGATACTGTGTGGCCCAGTTCCTCCATTACAAATCAAACCTTCAGGCAAACAAAGACATACCTGCTATGCATGACATTCCAAGGGTTTGGCTATTACCTGCCAACAACTGAGAGCAAAAGTCAAGCCTTTCCTTGAGTTTATAGCAGAGAATTAACATTACTCATCTATAAAATAATGGTAAAATTGTATTACAGATTCTATAAAGATATAATGAGATAATACTTGTGAAGGTACTTGTAAACTCTTCTCATGCACAGTGAAGTACTCCTGCTATCATTTTTTAAATCATCATTGACTCCTCTCCCCCATTCTCATAAGCCATAGGAACTTGTCCTGGAAATCCATCCTTTTCAATTTACATGTACTTGCATATTTGCCATTTCTGGCATTATTCATTCTTGTGTAATATATACCAGTCTCTATTGGGCATTATTTCCCTCCATTCAAAGGTATCTTTTTGGTACTGGGGGTTGAACCAAGGGACATTCAACCACTGAGCCACATCCCCAGCCTCCTGAGTCGCTGGGGTCTTCCTTCAGCAACCCTCGCCAAATCAGGTATTTAACTCCTCCTTCACATTAGGCAGTGGAGTTTTGACATTAGTTGGTCCTTTCCGGAGCTATCATGGTAGCCATTATATTTAGGGGGCTTCATCTACATGCCCACACTAATGCCCACATTAATGTGGGCATTGGGGTTAGTAGCCTATCAGAAATTGCCTTAATGCATCTACACCACTAAAGATTATCCTCTTCTGAGCTAGTAGGAGACAACTGGTACCATAACTTCTAGTTTTATCTTGACTTTTGTGGGTCCCATCAAGAGTCCCATAAAATCTTTCTTGAGGCACCCCCCATCACCCCCAATTATCTCTTTTACTTTTGTTTATTCTCAAGGTTTGTATAGTAATATTTTTCCATAGGTCATCTACTACACATTATTTACTCATCTGCCCTGGGCAGTAATTTAAAGAAAACTTTAAGAGTAACTTAAAGTAAACTTGTGATCTTGCCATGCATTTCCCTGCTCACTGACAGCTACTACCTAACAATACTTCTTGGTTCTACCCAATTTTCTTTACTAATCTTATATGTGTATGTAAAGAGATAAGAATAAAGCTCCAAGGCTCCAGGAATGATAAATACACAAGTTGGAAGAAACTTGGGTCCCTAAATCACTGCAGATAGTAGATTCATTTCTCTCACTCTGCTAATTCCTCATTTGATTGTGGTGTGAGGAAAAAGTAAATCTTTTTGTACATATTTGTATATGTTAAGCCAGTAAGACTTTGGTTTTACTTGTTGAAATAATTATCCTATGCCCACCTATATTGTATCAATAGTTTTTGTAAAGGTTAGAGATATATGGATTTTTTAGTAGATAACGTCTTCTCTGCAACTACACAGAGATAAAGTCAACCATTCATTGATGGTGTTGGCCCACAGGCTGCCTGCGTCACTGACTCAGATTCCATAATCTCAACTGTTATTTTAAAACTATTGTAACTCAGTGTATTTTTGAGTCTGATGAACATAACTAGAACAATGGTTTATTTTCAACTAAATAAACTCTTTGCTTTTCTATCATCCTTGTAGGATGCTGCTCTTTTACCTCTGTTCAAATGCTGTATAATTTGATAGTCAAATACTGGCTACGCCCAAACAGCTGTGGAATGTTCCCCTTAGTGTCTGAGCAGGGAAGGATGCCCAGAATAACCTTAACTCAGAAAAGGAAGAATGCGCAGTATCACTGGGCCCTAGCATTCATGGAATCTCACTGCACTGGGAGAGGGAGGGGCCTCTTTCTGGGATTCAGTCATGTTCCTGGATTAGTCTCAGATTTTGATTCCTAGGAAGAAGATAGATGTATCATGCATTTTTCTCAGTTGCCTCTGGCTCCATGCTGTGGGAGTTTCATCCTTTTTAATCTTCTTGCTCACATTTGAAGTTGGCATTGGGGATTTTGCCTTCCTTTGGGGATGCACAGATTTCAGGGCTTATTTTGTTTGAACAAACTTGGATATTTGGAGGTGGTTTTACAGGTTTTATTTATTTTTTTTTTAGTTAAAGTCTTTTTAGTCCAAGTTTATGGTCTGTTGGACAATATAACTCCATCAAAATAGCCAAATCTATATATAATAATCACAATTTCAGATTATGATTTCTTTCTTTGGCCCATTCTACTCTTTTCCTAATGTTGGTTACCACACAGGTTTTAAAATAACAGAATAACAGGTTAGGGATTGAAGTTATCACTCATAATCTAATCTTTGCCACAAACCAATCTTGGTGTGTCTTATGTTACTCAAAACCCTTCTCAGTTTTCTCTGTTTTTAGGTTCTAGAGGTAATCCACTTTTTTTTTAACCCTTTCGTGTTCTTTGATGCCCCAAATTTCTAGTCTCCTTTCAAACTGGTTAATTATACCCTATGCTTATTTTTTCCTTCTGTCTTATCAAAGGCAACCAAGAATATCCATCATATATCATTATTAGTTTTTTTTTCCTGGCATCTTTTCCTTGATTTAAAGATTTGACCTGCTAAGGTAAACAGGGTTCTCCAGGCTTCCAACCTTCTATATTTGTTTCTGTGCCTCCCACTGCAGACCTTCTAAGTTAATGCCACTTGTTGTAGTATTTTGTTAAGCAGCACCTAAATTCAGACTATCAATCTCTATGCTATGACTATAGCAAGCAACTCCTGGAGCTCAGAGGCTGTAACACAAAAATTTCTATCTCACAGAACAATTTATTCTGGAATAAAATAAGCAAAAATAAAATTATTTTTATATCTGAGGAGAGAGAATAATGGGAATGAGAGACATTTAAGGGATTTAAAACTCATTGGTAGTGTCTGTTAGGCTGTGATAATATCCATACAATTGTACTTTATCTTGCCTTTTTGTATGTGTGTATATACACACACACTCGAGTATATATAAAATTCTTCACAATAAAAATGAAAATTTGTTGACTTTTAAAATATGGTTATACATCATATTATTCACAAGGGAATTATGAATGTCTTTTTTTCTATTTCATATCATCCCTCTTCACATACAAGAAGTTTTTCCCTTTTAAGAACATCTGAATTGTTTGGATATAAAAAAAAAAATCCTGCTGACTCAAGTCAGCTGTCTTTGCACCCAAAGGAAAATGAGTTATTTTGTCACTCCATGATCTCAGGCAGCAGAGTTCTAACCTCAGGCTCCTGGAGAGAGCTGCTTCTAATGTCTGGGCTGTGTTGCTGCCCTGGGAGGATGGCCTCAAAATGAATCAACATGGCAATACCTAGCCTCACTGTGGACCTTGTGTGACATAGTATATACTTCCTAGCAAAGAACTGTGGTTAAAGTGAGGCAGACTTATTAGAAGTAAGCCCTGTTTTAGTGAATTAATATATTGGATGATGAGAAAACTGTCAAGTCTTATTGCAGTCTACTGCAGGATATCATTAGAATTGGTACAATTGTTTGATGTTTTTACCACTTAAGGGCAGTTGTTTCTAACTCAATTGGGAAGATATGTATTTATTTTTATCTTCTACAAATTAGATACCAGGATATGAAGTCTAGCAAAACTGTCTCTGCTTTATCATGCTATTGTAGTAGAGTTATAATTGTTGAACAGAGGTTGTCTTAGACGTTTTGAGATGCTATAACAAAATACCACAGACAGTGTAGCTAAATAAAGAAAAGAAATTTATTTCTCTCAGTTCTGGAAGCTAGAAGACCAAGATAGGTCCAAGATCAGCAGATTCATGTCTGGGGAGGGCTTGCTTCCCAGTTTATAGATAGTGTCTTCTCATTATGCTTCACATGGGGGAAGGACAAGGGACCTTCCTTGGGTCTCCCTTCTTTTATAAGGTCACAAATGCCATCCGCTAGGATTCCATCATCATGACATAATGACATCTCAAAGGTCCCACTTCCTAATATCACTTTGGGAGTTAGGATTTCAAAATATGAATTTTAGGGTAATACAAATATTCAATCTATAGCAGATGGAATTAGAAATACTTTGAAAATTTCCTGTTATCTTCCCAGATAGGAAAGTGTGAGTCAGTGTGTAAAGTGGGAGAAACCCAAGCTAGGACAAATGAGAATGTTTAGGGGTAAGGGTGCTAAACCTAGACACTGCAGCTGTCAGAGCTGTACTTCAAGGCTGTGAGAACTGAAAAGAGGCAGAGAGGAGGCATGCAAGCAGGAGGGGTTCTAGCAGGGACAGTGGGACAAGGAAATTTCTTAGGTTGGGATCAGAAGACCAGCTAAAAAAATTAGCAGCTGGGGAGGATCTGAGGAACTATCCCACATAGTTTCTAAATCATGAACTGTGCTCACAGAGGTTTGATGATAAATGCCATCCCCTAAGAGCAGCCCAGGTCCTCTGTGGGGTTCAGTTAATTCATCTAACACTACTATTAAAAAAAAAAAAAAAAGAGTTCCTCTATCTGATTGTGCGGATCTTTACTGGGAACTGTTGGTGGGAATCCCAGGACTGTTAGGAAATAGTAACTAATCTAGTTGACAGTTGTTCTCTTAAGCCTAAAAAGCAACTTAGGGGCAAGATAATGTGAGTCCTAAGGCCACATTGAGGAATGTGAACTTTATTTTTAAGCAGAGGAACCTTTGCACATTTTTAAATAGGGAAAGGACAAGATTATATTTGATCTTTCCTCCTCCTGATGTGGTCACCAACACAACTGTTAGCAGTCCTGGCTTTGAGACACCCAGCTTGTCATTTTGATATGTAAATTATGTTTTCCTTTCCTCCAAACCTCCTCTTTCACTTTCTGCCACACAGTGAGTGGCAATATTATATAGAGGACAGGCCACAGGCTTGGATCAGGAAAGACCTCCAATACCACTTAACTACTGAAATAACCTTAATTCATTCTTTTGTTAAATATTTTGTGCCTGCTACGAGATAGATGATTTTCTAGGCCAACCTACGATGGTGGTGAATAAGATAGGAAAATTCTGTGTTGTAGAAAGTAGGATAAGACAAAACCAAATTTGCTATGTCACATTAGGGAGATGATATGAAGAAAAATATTGTAAGAGTCTGGATTCCGATGGGAAATATCCCAGGAGTTATCACCATAATAGACCTAAATGAAATGGGTTACTGGGGGAAGAGCATCCCAAGCAGAAGGAAGAACAATCGCAACACGTTCAGCCTAGTACTTAACTGGTATTTCGTTAACAAGAAGGCATTATGACTAGAGGTTGTAAGAATGTCAAGAGACATAGTTGTGAGGCAGTCAGAAAATACAGAGCCTTGTTGAACGTGGAAAGGGATTTGGACTTTTTTCCTGAATGGAGGGATTTAAGAAGGGGTGTTAATATTTTGTCTTATATTTTTAGTGGTCATTCTGGATATTCTATGATAAATTTCCAGAAATAGTAGGTGGGGGTGACAAAGGTGGAAGCAAAAGTCTTAACATTATGAAAATATATTTGTTTATAATTCTA
The DNA here is from genome assembly GCA_004027875.1 of Aplodontia rufa. NCBI lineage: Eukaryota > Metazoa > Chordata > Mammalia > Rodentia > Aplodontiidae > Aplodontia > Aplodontia rufa. Next base: position 6,039 of record PVKS010001744.1, read on the forward strand.
TAATAGGATGATTAGTCAAGTTATGGTAGACTCTTGGACTTTAAAGATAGTGCAAGCGTGATATTTAAAGGTATATGTATTTAAAAAGTGAATTCTTTATTATAAAATGTTAATAAAGTGACTGAAATCAGTTAATTCTATGGTGTTCAACTTCTGTGGTTATAGGCTTATTTATGGGAACACTCAGTGGGTCTCAGCATCTTTGAAAGGCAAGGACAAGTAGGTAACCTCTAGGATTTTTTCGAGTTCTAAATTTCTATGATTTTGAGCAAGCCAGGTTAGCAACAACATTGAATACAACATAATAATTCCTATAAAATAGCTGGATAGAAATATTCAAACATTTAAATAAAGCACAGCTTCTTTATAATAGTTCAGTTGAACAGGCTGTGTAATCTTTACTACAAATCTATTTAGTGTATGTACATGCATATTGTGAAAAATACACAATTATAATTTTAGGGGAAATAATGTAAAGCATATATTATGAGTGTCATAATTTAACTTATCTAAAACTGAATTATTGATTTTGAATGACAGTTTTTCAATATATCTAGGTATAATTATTCCTGCAATATTTTATGATTCATAGTACTATATTTAGTTTTCCATCACAAGTATAAGCATCATGTTGATAGTCTTGGGAAACTCATACTATGCATCTTGTCTGTTTGTCCACAATGATATAAATGAGTATAATTCAAGCAAGTTAAAAACAACAAATGTTTTATACTCTGCTGTAATTTGGAGAGTTTATAGTAGGGTTTCTCAGCTTCTGTATTAATGCTATTTTGTGCCAGATAATTCTCTGTTGCAGAGGGCTGTCCTGTGCCTTGTAGGATAGTTAACAGCATCCTTGAACTATCAAGTCACCCCCCCACCCCTGTTGTGATGATGAAATTAGGCTTCAGGTGTTGCCTAATATTCCATAGGGAGGGGCAAAATGCCCTGCAGGGAGATCCATTGCTTTATAGTAAATGTCTGTTCATTTATAGAGTACGCTCTTTTTTTCCCCCTGAAGATTGAAAACAATAATATTTAAGTTGATTCTTGTAAATTTGTTATCTTTTTTTTTCTTTTTCCATCATAGGCATCATGCTTTCTTTTTATATAATGTTAGGGACATTTTAAAATTCACACTTAAAAGCAATATGTCTTTGTTAATTCCAATGAAAGATTGTCACTCTTAGCATTAGACTTGATGTTCTCACCCTCATGAGCAATGGAAGCCTGGATGCATTCAGATGGGAACACTCCAAGTTGCCTCTTCACACCACACCCAATGTCTAGTCATGACTTCCCCTTTGTCCTATATTGGTGAGCAAACCAGCCGCCTCTCAGACACTTATCTGGATGCTCTGAATTCCTGATTAGTTGGAAAGCCAAAGAGGTGACTCATGTTTATTAAAATATGTACATTTACAGTTTTCCTTTCATTTAAGTAGGGGATTGTTTCCATGACCACTGCAAATGCCAAAATCTGCAGATGCTTAAGTCCCTGATGTAAAATGGTATAGTATTTCCATATAACCTATTCATATCCTCCGGTATACTTTAAGTCATCTTTTACATTAGGTGGAACATGCCTAATCCAAAAATCCAAAATGCTCCAAAATTTACAATTTTTAAAGTGCTGATGTAAGTAGAAAATTCTCCACTTTTTCCTCAAATGAAGGGTTGCACAAAATTAAAATTTTTGTATAAAAGTACCTTAGTGTACAAAGGATTTCTAAAACAAACGTATTTCATGTGTAGACTTGGATCCCATCCCCAAATATCTCATTATGTACATGCAAATATTCCCAAATCTAAAATTCCCAAATCTGAAATCTCTGAGCTCTCAAGCTTTTCGGATAAGGTGTCCTCAACTTGTCATACCTAATACAATGCAAAAGCTATGTAAAGAATTGCTGTACTGTGTTGTTACAGAATAAGGAAAAGATGCATGTTTAGTACAGATGCAATTTTTCTTTTTTTGAATAATTTCAAACCATCGTTGATTGAATACACAGAAGAGGAGCCCATAGATTCCGAGAGCCCACCGTACTTCCAAAAATAATACGGAATGATTTCTTCAGAACTTTGTACTTTTTCTATCAAAACAGCAGAAAACCATAGCAATACTTTTGCATATTCTCATGATCTAAATCAGGTCCCCAGAGCTCAGCAACCAGCTGCTCAGGAACCGGGAAACTCAAAAGACCAAAGACCTGCAGTAGTGGTTCATGTAGAATACCTGTTTTATACATTCAAGTGAGATTCTGTGTATACACAAAACCAAACCAACCCTCACCCCTAGCACTGGGAAAGTCATAGTGGTAGTCAAGACAGACAAGAGGAAATACCCTGAATCTCCATAGATAGCAATAAAAGGTTTAATGAAGGCCGAATGAAGGGGTAGAGCCTCTGCCAGACAACTTCTTATCACTCCGCTTTTTCGGTTGAGAATATGGTGACAATATTGTTAAAACACAGGACAAAATATAGTCCTAAATTTTTAAATTTCTTAGTGATTTGAAAGGAAAGTACCATAAACCGTCCTTGCTTTCCCTATCATGTGTGCGTGTCTAACAAAGAGAAAAACCGGTGTTGCTTAAATTCCTCGGATTTAAAAACTGCTCATAAGAAGAGAAGACTTGGGTTTTTAGGCCTGCCTGAGGTAGGGCTGGGCCTCCCATTTCTGCGGGGGCAATGGCAGTTCCACCCCGGGCCTAGGGGTGTGAGGTCTCCCCAGGTAAGGCAGTTTGGGTTGGGCAGTGTGTCAACAGCAAGTCTGCGAACCCTGAGGGTACCCTGGAGCGCTCCTCGGAGCGGACTATAGCTCCCCCCGGTGCCAGGCCGGTGGCAGGGCCACTTTAAGGGCGGCGGGGCGTGCGCGCCCACAGCTGCGCCAAGGAGCCATTAGCGCAGCGAGCAGGCCAGGACGCCATGGGCTGCTGAGCTCCTGCGCCGAGGCTGCCCCAGGACTCTGCACGTGCGCTGCGCCGCGCGCCATGGCCGCCTCAATTAGCCGCCAGGAGCTCTGCCAGATCTCGGGCCAGGTAAGAGGAGGAGGAGGAGGAGGAAGGAGAGGCAGCTGCGCTTATAACCACGCTACGGCCCCGGGGCCCAGGCCAGCGGCCTTCGGAGCCGGGCTCAGGCAGCTCTCGTTGAGGGGCCCTCTAGGAGGGCCACTCCAGGGCGCGCCAGCCCTCCCCAGGTGCCCAGGGCCGGGCCGCTGTGGCCCAGCTCCCGAGGCGGCCCCCGGGCGCCAGGCGCAGGCCCTTGAGTTTGGGGATAGGGCTGGATTTCCTCGGAAGGTGGGCGAACCCGCTTCAGAAGGATAACCTGCCTCCCTGCCCTTGACGCTTGCCTAGCTTAAAACCGTTTTCCACAAGCAAAAAGCCACTTGGAGAGTTACCGAAGAGCAAAAAATCTGGAATTTAATAGGTACTTGGAGCTGTTGCGGACCAAAAAAATTTATTATTTTTTTTGTTTTGTTTTAATATAGGAAAATTTATTTAGTAAAGGACGGTTTATTTCTGGCATTCCTGTCCCTGCACAGTTTGGCTTCTTTCCCGATTGCGAACTGGCATGGCGTCCCCAGGTATCTTTGCTTAAACTCGCGACCAAGCGGGTGAGTGAGTGTGGAATACAAGGCCCTGGCGAGAAAGGTACACACCCTCTGCCCCATCTCCATGGACGTCGCTGGCCACTTCCGAAAGCCCCCTTGACCATCCCCTTGGCAAAGCCCAAAATGATCGTGACAACCGTTTTAGATAAAAATGTAAGGTGATATTTTAATCATGAATAAAATCTAGTCCGTCCCAGAAAGCAAAGTCAGCCGCTGGTGGCTTTCTTGATGGTTCAGCAGATCTTATGGATAAGTATGGGAAGTCTCGAGTGCGGGGTGCAGTTTTGTTAGTCCTCGGAACACTCCGCCTACGTAATCCCTTCACTTCTTCAGAACACACTCTCTGAAATGGAATGATTAGTTTCAAGTGACCCATTTAACAGATTTTCTTAATTTTTTCAAGATGGGGGAATGAGACCCTGCTTCAAAATAAAAAAATAAAAAAGGCTGGGGATATAGCACAGTGGTAACGCACCCTGGGCTCAATCCCCAGTATAAAACAACAACAAAAACCCCTCTAATGAAGAGTAGTATTTTATGGTGCAGGATTAAGCTGCACAAAATGCAATTCTGAATAAAGTATCTGATTATCTAGTAGTACATAAATAATTGTGGTTTACTACCCTTGAGACTACCAAACCCTGACTGAACCTTTTGTATGCCTTTTCGGGAAGAACAGCTTGCTTAGTTTCTCCAGATAGAGCTGCTTAAATCCCTTGACTCCTGGGGAAACTGGAAGCCCACAATTGCCCCATGAGAGCCTGGGCCCACGCAGCTGCTGCTGATTGTCAGCTCTGCTCCCAGTGATAACAGTGACGTAAATAACAACTCACTAAAATGTTGGAGTGATTTGCTTTAAGCACTTCAGCACCTGCTGTTACTAATTAAGGGGTTAGCCTGCCACAGATTGCAAATGGAAATCCTGTGTTTTAAAAATTGTGAGACTGGAGTGCCCTGGGTGTTGCTGTGACCATGGAAATCAAATGGAGTGGATAAAGAAAGCTGATGGTGATGTCACAGTATTAAAACTGCCCATATTTAAAATATATATCCCAAGGTATTAATAGTGTTCACCCTGAGTGGTAGGATTGCAGATTCTTTTTATTTTCACTTTAGGTCTTTTTAAATTTCTCAATATGTATTGCTTTTTTTTTTTTTTTTTTGGTAAAAGTGCAATAAGCAATTCAAATAGAAAAAGATCTGCTGTCAAATGAAGTCTAGCATCACTCCAAATTGTGCTCACAGGTGAAAATCTTAGATGTACTAAAAGGCAATTTTGCAAAGCAGAATATGGTAGGAACTTTTATTCCTTTTTCTTTTATTACCAGTCGCTCTTTCTTATTGCCTTGTCCGTATGTTACACCATCAAGATATTTTTAACTGAGTAAATATTCAGATTTGTGTTGATTATTAACTATTTGATTAATCGGAGTTGCTGGATAATAGACCTGAGCAATGTTCTCATTTGTCTGATTACCAACATTCACAGTGCAATGGCACTGATTTTTGTAGGGCAGGGAAAGAATTTCGCCTTTGACAGGAGAGCAAATAAGATCTTTCCAGAATGTCTTTATTTCATGTTGCCTCTCTGCCACGGAGCAAGATATTGTGCAAAATTGCAGGCTCCTGTGCCTGGTGGTGGGTTAGTGGTGACAGTTCTCCCTCATTCCTTTCTGTATCTCCTTTCCTCCTCCCCATACCCCACACTGTGTTCTGCCCCTTTAGCTCTTTCTGGACTTTTTCTCCACAAAACTATGATTATGGGGGCATTGGGATGGGAGCCTGGGAGGGGAAACAGTGCAGTCAGCACACCAGGTGTTGCTGCCTAGGTAGAGGTTCAAATTAGGCAGCTGATTTCTATTATTCAAACTTGCCTCATTGCTCCTCAGCAGCTCTCCAGCCCAGGCAGTGCAGACATCAGTTCCATTCAGAGCTGTTTTCACTGCTCAGCATGGGTACATTCCCTCCTTTAATTCCATCTCTCCCTTTCCCCTCTCCTGTCAGGTTGAGTTGATATTTTTCTGTGTTCTTTGTGTATTACTTGAGAAAACATGGCAATAACTACCACCCACAGGGCATCATACAAGCGTTTGTGCTCATAACAGGGTTGCAATGTAAAATGTATTATCCTCTAGATGAAGACCACATGAGTATCTTACTCAAAGCCACTAGTAGGTGCCTGAAGTAAATGACAGACCCTGGTCTCTGTCTCAAAACCTTTTGTTCCCATCTTATTGCATCAAGCTATCAAATGAATAAATAAAATCAGTAACAGCTTTGGTAAACTGAAGCTTGAACATTTTTCTGTGTTCCAAGGACAGAAAGCTATGCTTTCTCAGCAGCAGAGGAAAAAAGATCGCAAGCCCTGTGAGGGCAGGGACACTGTCTGTTTAGCATGCACCACTGCATGTGCCCAGTAGGAGGGGCTCAATAAATATCTATGGCGACAATAAATATCAGGCATATTTAAATGCAGCACCCCAAGTGGCGGGAACTTTAAAAAAGTGTTTCTATTATAAAGTTTTAGAAATTATTCAAACTCCAAGACACCCTGGTTTGTACATGTTATTTTAGCATAATTATTCATAGCATTCCTTTTTATTCTTAAAAGGTTCTCAGTAAAAGGTAATTTATATGTACCATAAGGGGCCTTTGGGGCATTTTTAGGTTGCTTCAATTACCTGGTTAATTCAAAAACAAAAGTGTAATCATTACTATAATAACTATTAGTGGTGGTTTTAGTGTTCAACTTTGGGGTCACAAAGGAGTATATTGATATAGAATAAATCATGTAGAGAGTCACAAACAGTCTGCACTCACAAAGTGCTCCTGAAACTACTGGAAAAAAGGAATGTTTATAAACTGAAAAACAAGCACCCTGGAAGGGCCCCCACACTCTACTGCAGAAATTCCAAACTTCAAAGCTCATTCCAAGTGTTACGCTGTATTTCAGGGAAATAGAAGGAAATAAGGTTGGCAGAGAAAGGCTGCACTAAAGGTTTACATTTTTATCCTAATTGGGAGGCAGGTGAGTGAGATTGGTTCACAATAGTGATTTGAGTACATGTATAAATCTCCCATGTATATCAAACTCCATCACAGGAGATACTCTTAGAAAATGTGAAAATAGCTGGGCGTGGCTCATGCCTGTAATCCCAGGGGCTCAGGAGGCTGAGGCAGGAGGATCACACGTTCTAGGCCAGCCTCAGCAACTTAGCAAGGCCTTGTCTCAAGATTAAAAACAGGGCTGGGGATGTGGCTCAGTGGTTAAGTGCCTTTAGGTACCAAAAAAAAAAAAAAAAAAAAAAAAAAAAAAAAAAGAAAAAGAAAAAGGATCACAAGTTCAAAGCCGGCCTCAGCAGCTTAGTGAGGCTCTATGCAACTTAGACCTTGTCTCAAAATAAAACCAGAGCTGTGGATGTGGTTCAGTAGTTAAGCATCCCTGGGTTTGATCCTCGGTACCTAAATAAATAAATAAGAATATGTGAAAATAACTTAAGCAATAAATGTGAAAAATGGAGGGGTGGGTATTCCAAAGTAAAAGTCCAAGGAGACAACAACCAAATGTAAGATATAGTCCTTAATAGAATCTTTTTTTTTTTAAGAGAGAGGGACAGTGAGAGAGAAAAAGAATCAACTTTTTTTTTTAAATTTAATTTTTCATGTGACTTTCATTGCTCACTTTGTTGTGTATGTGGTGCTGGGGTTTGAACCTGCACACTTGTGCATGCCAGGCAAGTACCTAACCACTGAGTCACCTTTGTTCAAACAAAAGAGTATCTCTTAACATTTTAAGAACTTTTTTTTTACAAGAAAACTTGAAATTTAGAAAGCAAGTAGGATCAAATTTTCTATAAAATAATAGAGAAACTACAGTTAGCAGACGTGAAGAAATACTGAGGTAAATCAATTTTAGTGATAGGTTAGTCTCAGTGTTTGAATTGAATGGATGCAGAACACCTGGGCCAGATGGGTGTCTGGATTTCTTTACCCCCTGGACTCTCCGGCATCATCCTGCCACAGGAGGACCAGTAATGCTTTTAACCCCAGGAAACAACCCAGAACTACTCACCGAAGACAAAGAACTTTACTTAGGATGAGGGTTCCAGTGTCGGTATTTTCCACACCTCTTACTGACAAGGAGGCAAAAGAGAGAGCAACTGTGGCCAGGAGGGAAATAAACCAAAGTGTTAGGTTTTCAGAGTGAAGCCTGTCTTTATTTGGACAGTTAACTAGCCCAGCCTCTCAGCCCTCCAGCCTCTATTTCCACTCTCTCATTCACACTAAACCCAACCCAGTTGTTGTATTAAAGGAAGCCACCACTGGGGAAGCACGACTAAGTCCTTGATTCATTTTTAACCAAAGACCGCCAGATATCAGCAGAACTGATCATAAATGCACAGATACAGCAGTGATGCCAGAGACTAATTATTAAGGTGAGATGATCTGCATGTGTCTCCTCCAAATTCGTACTGTGAAATCAGAACCCCCAAAGTTTAGGAGGTGGGGCTATTGAGAAGTGATCAGGTCATGAAGCTCCCTACCTGAATAGGGTTAGTGTTTTTATAAAAGAGGTTTATAGAGGATCCCTTAGCCTCTTCCACCATGAGAAAACAGAAATCATACCCTTACTAGATGCCAGATCTGCCAGCACCTTGATTTTGGGCTTCCTAACCTCCAAATCTCATAAGCTTCCCAATTTATGGTATCATTTAAATAACAGCCTGGATGGGCGAGGACATAAGGGGATAGAAATATACTTTAAAAATTCTACTTTATATTCTCAGAACATTAAAACTTAATAATAGCAAACTATGAAAAATTTCAAAAAAATCTTAAAAATTAACACATTGCATTAAACTACTGAAATTGCAAACTCTTTAGAAGGACCGAAGACTGAGCTAGTGATGTAGAAAATTAAGAGAGTTGTCAGAAGTTGAGACATGAAAATCAATTTGGGATTTCCTATATGTAATAGAAAATTTACAAAGGGACAGAGAGAAAGGCATAATTGAAGAAATAATGGAGAAACATTGCCAGAGCCAATGGATAAGAGCCACACTCAGACGTATCTTAGAGAACTACAGAACCCAGAGGATAAAGAGGAGAAAATCACCCAAAGAAACAAAGCCATTGACTTCTTTCATCAGCATCTCTGGATGTCAGAAGAAAATGGACCAATACCTTCAAAATTCAGAGATGAAGTAATTTTGACCTCGGAAGTATTCATCAGGTAAAACTAGCACTGAATTGTGAGAGCACAGTCAAGATGTTTTTAGACTTGCTAGGACTCCCTTTTGTGTCCGCAGTCTTTAGAACAATTTCCTGCTTTAATAAAATGAATTCAAGAAAGAAGCAAACATGAACTGCAAGCAACAGTAGGAATTTAGAGAAACAAAAATCATTAAGTACAAATACTAATGAAAAATGTAAAAATTTAATAACGGTTAGAATTTAAATTTCAGATGAACATAGCATATAAGTTACATTTGCTGGGGTGTAGAGTGTGGGGAGAAGGGAGACATGTTAATACTGTCTTGTTTGAAGAGAGGCTGTAGATTTAGGTTATATCTTAATGGAAAATGGATATATATGCTTGTTTAAAATTAAGCTCTTCATAGCTACAAGTGGTCAAACTGGAGTAATTTGACAAACAATAGCATTGAATTGTAACACAATCAATAACATATCCATAAGTCTATACTAATCTAAATGAATGATTAGATTAATAAATGAGGGAGAAGAAGCAAACCTTTACATGAGAATTCTGAATAATTCTGAAAGGTGCTATAGTCTGAATGTGTCTCCTCCAAGCTCATACTGTGAAATCAGAACCCCCAAGGTATAAGAGGTTGGGTAAAAAAAAAGGAAGGAAATAGATAAATACCATTGGAACATCACAGAATTGTGATGTTCTTGCCCATGGATCTACCAGCAAGAGTCACTGGTGAATGTTAGTTAGAGGGCATAAGTTTTTAGGAGAAATGGGTTATTTTCATAGCCCTCACCCCCCGAAGGTCTCCCCCAGTATATTCATTAATTACTATGATGGTTTTTATCAGCCACAGTTTGCTATTCCTCCCTCCAAGAGGTGGTTGCTTGAGACCACTTGAATTGAGTGTGACTGGACTTTGGGGACTCCTTTCTGTAAACAGGGCGTAGAAAGGGGAAAATAGTGACTTTATAGTGGAGAACCTTTACAGATACCTTCTTCACCAAGGGACCCAGCTGAACATCCTTGTGGATGTCTCATTGATGCATGGCACCAGGAGAAAGGCCCTTCACGTCTGTGGTGTTCTTCCATAGTCTCAGTCTAATCGTGCAAAAATGTCAGAAATTCAAGTTGTGCATACTCCGTAGAATACCTCACCAACACTCCTGAAAGTCAGGGAAAGCTGAGAAATATTTTTTTTAAGAGAGAAACAATTTTTATTTAGTTTTTCATGTGGCTTTCATTGCTCCGAGACTTCGTTGCGTACGTGGTGCTGGGGTTTGAACTTGCATACTCTCCCATGCCTGGCAAGCGCCGCAACCGCTGAGCCACCACTCCAGCCCCAAGCTGAGAAATCTTTACAGACTAGAAAAGGTTAGAAGAGGGCCGGAAAAGGTGGCCACAAGATGTCTGTGTGCCATTGCCCAGGCAGAGTCACTGCACTGCACACTCCTAGGAGGGCTAGCAGTGCGGAGGGCCTGCTGTGGTGCGCCGAGGTTCAACATGGAGAGTGGAGCCAAGGAAAGTGAGGTCGTGGTGTCTGGGAAACTCTGAGGACAGAGGGCCAAATGCATGAAGTTTGTGGATGGCCTGATGATGTTGACACCGCCGTTCGCCACGTACTGCTCAGACAGGGTGTACTGGGCATCAAAGAGAAGATCATGCTGCCCTGGGACCCAAGTGGTAAGACTGGCCCTAAGAAGCCCCTGCCTGACCATGTGAGCATTGTAGAACCCAAAGATGAGATCCTGCTCACCACCCCAGTCTCAGAACAGAAGGGTGGGAAGCCAGAGCTGCCTGCCATGCCTCAGCCATCTCCTACAGCATAACAGGGTCTCCTTGGCAGCTGTATCTGGAGTCTGGATATTGCTCTGTAAAGACCTTTAATAAAATATTGCTTAAAGACAAAAAAAAAAAAAAAGGAGAAGAAGAGGGCTGTACTAGTGGTTCAGCGGTTACGGTGCTTGCCTGGCATGCATGAAGACCCAAGTTCAAACCCCAGCACCAGGAACACATATGAAAAACTAAAGAAAATTGATTCTCTCTCTCTCTCTCTCTTTAAAAAAAAAAAAGGCTAGAATACATGAGAACTAAATATAAAATATAGTGTGTTATCTTAGATGGGATCCTTGGACATTAGTGGAAAAATTGATGAAATCCAAATAAAATCTCTAGTTTAGCTAATAGTACTGTATCAGTGTTTACTTCTTAGGGTTTTTCTTTTAATTGTAGTTAAAAACCGCCACAATGTCTTAGGTTTCTTAAGAATAGCATGGCTGTGAAGGGGAGCCAGAGGAAGAGTTTTTGAGAACTAAACTGTACTCTCTGTATACCTATTCTATAAATCTAAAATTAGTTCAAAATAAGAAGATAAGACAGTTGACAACTCAGAGGAAAGAAATGACATTTAATTCCCAAAGCACTGTAGATCCAGCAGGATGGAAAAAGGAAAATTGATCACCTTAAGCACAGACATGGGAAGAAAGAAAAAACTACAGTAAGTAGGATACCTACAAAGGAATTAGACCCCTTTGCATTAGGTTGTAATATTAGCTGATTAATCACATTACATTAATGGCAGTAATCATTAATATAATAAATTATTTGTCCTACATCAAAATTGAAAGCTCAGATTGTTAAAAATACTAAGTATTCAATTATGTGCTACTTATAAAAGTCACACAAAATCAGAGATATAGAAAGATTAAAAATAAAGGGATATGAAAAATTGTAGAAGCCAAAGCCAAAATTTCATGTATAAAGTATTAAAGGTGATAGTTATATTTCATGTTTAGCTTTTTTATATAATTATACTATTTAACATTTTTGTGAATCTAAATCATTATACAGTGTAAATATTATATATTTATATAAATTTTCATAACTGTCATCCTTTATGTTGGAAGTACAACTTACAGTTAGAGAAACTGATAAAGGACAATTAGGGAGATTTTAGCACCTTTCTCTCATAAACTGAAAGAGTAAGCAGGCCTAACAGAAGAAAACAATAAGATATATAGAGATAGTTTGCCTAATAGAACATAGGCATTGTTTTCAAATACCTGTAAAACATTAACAAAAATTGACTGTGTTAGGCTAGAAAGAAAATGTCAACAGATTCTAAAAAGTAGACATCATACAGGGCACATTCCCTTTTGATGGTGCACTGAAATAGGAAACGGAACACTGGTGATTGCCCAAAAATTAAAAACTAAAACACATTGTCCTCTTGAAAATTAAAAACACATTTATATAGGAGTTAACTCAGATTAAAATAGAAATATTATCTTAAAGTTTAAAATTTTTAGCAATGAATAAACATGAATGCAATAATATATCAAACATCTGTGGCCACTTGTAGGAAAATTTAGGACCTCTACTGTGCTGTCCAATAGAACTTTCTTCAATAATGAAAATGTTATAAAGTTGTGCTACCCCATATCATAACCACTTACATGTGGATGTTGAGCATTTGAAACAGGCTAGTGTAACTGGACTGGATTTCAGGCTTTAATGAACATGAATTTAAATAGCTATCTACCTCTACTATTGGATCACAAAGTTTTGTAGTCTCTAATAAAGCATCAGCAGGAAAAAAATTAATTTCTAGTTAGAAAACAAGATGAACCCATTAATACATAGCATATATTTTTTTAAAAATTAATACATTTGAAAGTATAGATCAAATGGATTTTTCAAAATATGTATGAATAAAATTCACCTAACAGAAGGTGGGAAACTTTAGCTGTAATCACCTAGGAACTGTAGAAGGTAATCTAAGATGCTCTATGAATGTCTTTAAGATCAGATTTTATAAACATGTTTTAAATAAGCCCTAAGAAGAATTCTGATAATTTCTGTGTTTTATAAAATTTTTGAGATATTGATGCTTTTAATTTTCTTCTTCATGGTTGTTATACAACCCTTATACCCAAACCAGATAAGACCACATGGTAAAGCAAAAATTGTTTCCAGTTTCACTTGTGAACATAGATGTAAAAATCTGATTAATGAACTGAATCCATTATACATTATGAATTGGTTTATCACATGTAATGATGGCTTGGCATTAGGAAATATATTAATATGATTTTCTACCTAACATTAAAGGGGTAATAAAAAAATAGCATGATCATGTTCACACTCAAAGCATTTGATATATTTCCACACCCATTTCTGACTTAAAATTTTTACCTTCAAATAGAAACTTTTTAATATTTGATAAAGCATATTGACTGGAAACCTTCAGAAAGTATCATGTTTATTGGTAAAATTATTCAAAATATCCCACTAAAGCCAGGAACAAAGTAAGAATGCTCATTGTCACTTCTACTATTCACCACTGTTTTGGCTATTTTAGCCAATACTCTGTTTATTTTTTGCAATTTTGACAATTTGTTAGCATTTACACACACACACACAATACACACACAGAGCTTCATTTTATGTGAATGCATACTTATGACTAAAATATACGTACATATTTTCAATGCATTAAGCATATTTTACTTAGCTCCAAAACCTCTACTCTAGCCAGAGCTTTAAAACCAAGTAAAAGGCAAACTAGAAAAAATAAAATAGTTGATATTCACAATACATAAAATTCAACAGAGCAATAAGAGAAAGACAATCCATGAATAGGAAGGTGCACAAAGATATGCGTAATAAAATGAACATGCATGATAAATAGAATGTGGAATAAATAGAATGTGGCAAATTGCCATTAAAGTGAAAGGATATTAAACATTGATTAGAAAAATGCCAATGAAAAGGAAAATTAAACTTTTTTTGTTCACAATAGTGGCAAAAAAATTTAAAAGCTTAAGAATAACTAGTTAAGAGTTTGGGAAAATTAGAACTTATTATATACACTATTAGTGGGGACATAAACTTGTTCTTTTGGAGAGAACAATTTGGCATTATGTAAGCTGAAAAATGACAAACATTTCTGATCTTCTAGCTTTGATGCTAGGATTTATGAATTTGCACAAATGTGCTTATAAAGATATTGATCACAGCATTTTAAAAACATCAAAGTCCAACATTTGAAAAATGGTTCAATCCATTATTATCATGGAAATGAGGACAACTGGATCAAGATGATAAATGAATACATCTACCCCAGATCCCAACGAATGATAGGAAACATTTCTTTTTAAAGAAAATATATCTGCAATATTCTGGACAATGAGAATGTTCTCACTAAACCAGAAACTTTGAGGAATTGTTGAGCTACATCATCAAGTGAGAAAAAAAAGCATACTTTTGAAAAATGCTATATCCCATTTATTTAAAAGAGCTGTATGTGAATGTATCATACTAGTATGTTTGACACAAAAATTGTCTGGAAGGATAAATTCGAAACTGTTGATGATGATTGCTCCAGGGAAGGAGTTGAATTAGGATACAAGAGAGGGTAAAGGAAGACTTGCTTTAAAAAAAAAAGGTACTTAGAAGATGAGTAGATAAAAGTGCAGAAGCTCTATTTACTTCAAGCTCTTGCCTAGTTTCTTGCACCTCTCCAGTTCTTTCCTGAAACCCTTGGGAAACCAGACTGCAGACGGAGAGAAAGTGGGGTCGGGGAGGGCAACAGGACACTGCACCGGCATCCTGCCCTGGAGAGGTGCATCTTTGGCAGGCTGCGTTTCTCTTTGTACAGTATTTCCAACTCCTTTACCTCTTTCTTTTGGCTTCAGCTCTCAACTCCCAAATCTGTTTTCTCATATGAGTTTGTCCTTGGCCTGGTATTTCCAATTGCCTTTGGACTGTTTCCATTAATTCAAGTATCCCCAGCCTTGACCATTTTCCATGGGTTGTGTTCATTAGCTATAGAGCATAGAACACAGAAATTAAAGGTAAAGATGGAAGTTCTAATTTTCCTAATTGTATTTGAAATACTCCCAAATGGAAATGAAGAAACTCTTGGTTCCTGATACTGGGGTTTGAATAGCATGTACATTGCTCTCGGAGGACTGACTTGCATGCCTCTCAGCAGCTAGGAATTTAGATCTTTTGCTGTTCTCTGGAATGTGTGTTTCACTAAAATACCTTGTGTGGGAGTGCACCAGTTTGATTTTCTAAGAAGTAAACAGATTTATCTAGTGGGATGGACTATTGAGAAACTGGGTCATAAGAATCTTGTCTGAGGGGAATTTGCAGGAAAATGCAGTAGAATAGTATGGGTAAGCAAAACTTTAAAAAGTAGAATGACTTTTAGACCCATTAAACCTAGGTACTGAGGACGTTCCTGCCTGTGAGGTGCTTAAAGTCAACCATCCAGTCCAGCTGTAGTGGCAGTCGTTCTGTTGTCACCTTTATTTACCTTATGCGTTCATACACAATGTTTTGGTTATGTACAGATATTAATTATGCAGTGCTCTTGCTTTCTTCTTTTTCAGGCAAAAATAGACCTTCTGTTGGTTGGAGATGACACTGTTTACCTCTTGGCAGATGTTCTGCAGAAATTTTTTGCAAATACAGCAGAAGTCACCATCACCATTAGTGACATGCGGAAAGCAGCCACACTTTTAGATGATTGCACTTTCGACATGGTTTTCCTGAAGATGAGTTCCTTCCTAACAGCAGAGGAGCTGGAAGCTGTGAGGTCAATTAGGTAAACTTAAAAACCTTGAGACTATATATTTAGAATAGTGTTTTTAAAAATATATTTCTATAAAAAAATCCTTGAAAGATGATATATTTCTACTTCAATTTTTAAAATGAAGCTATTTTCATGGGAGACTCTCCATATATGTTGCTGTCTTTATTGATATTTTGACATACTATTATAAGAGTTATTTTAAAGCTGGAGTGGTGGCTCAGCAGTTGGAGTTCTTGCCTGGCATACTGAGGACCTGTGTTCAGGCCCCAGCACTGTATGCACAACCAAGTGTCAGAGAAACAGAGGCCAGATGATATAATAAATAAAGGTGATTCTCTCTTTCCTCTCTCTCACTTTCTCCCTCTATTTAAAAAAAATTATTTTAACTTAGAATAGGTATATGTGCAAATGTTAGAATTAATTGGTCATAGAAATTTGTTTGGTGTATAATGCTTACATTACTCCCACAGGTATGCTTTTTAAATAAAGCCTTTTAAGTGCATTATTAAAATGATATATCTTTTCAGAGTTCACTAATTATTACAGCAGATATCAAAGCAAGTGAGCACTCTCAGGTCTGCCATGTTGGTTCTGGACTGAAGCTGTCTCTTGGAGCCTTGAGGTTCTCCAGGTCCATTGAGTCAAGACCCTCCCACCTCCAACGATCCTGTTTCCTCAGGATACTCTGCTGCTTTCTGTACTACTCCTGCTCTCGAGAACTGGAGGCCAGTACTAGGAGAGTTAGGTTCTTTGGTGACTCCATAGGACTTTGAGCCACTTTGGATGTTTTTAAACAGGGTTAGGTCAGAACAAATTTGTTTTCTTTTCATGAAAAGAAATGATAGAAAAATTAGATTTGTAGGTAATACTGGAATGTGTGAGAACTTGTCAAAATTATAGGGCAGGGCTCGGAAAGTTCAGAGACAATATATTTATGAATAAACAGAGGCAAGCAAATTATTGGGGAGGAGAAGCATTGGAATGGGAAGAAGCTCAAGCCATTGAGTCCTTATTAGGGAGGCAGACTCACTATTCCTGGGCTTTCTTAGAGCCACTGGTCTTCTGCATTTCTTTTGCTTTTCTACACGAAACGTGAATTCTAGACAAAGCAGGCAAACCTCAAAAGTGGATTTCATTTCCCAAGCAGGATGTGACTAGTCCTCCTGAGCGTGCGCCTGTCTTACCACAGGCCTTTAAAAACATCTGCCATAGGTACAGTTCCCCTGTTTGGGGACTTATCACAGTAAGTCACTCTTATATTATTATTTTACAGCAATTCTGTGAGGTGAGTAGAGCAGGGTTTCCTTGTCCCTACTTTTGACAGACAAGAAAATGGAGACTGAAGGGACTTACCTAATAGTACATGACTTGTTTTCAGAAAACTCAGAACCACTTATTTCACATTTTTTAAAAAGTAGGTAATTATTTGACTTTTGTATTGAAGCCACTACTTTTATACTTCAGAGATTCAGAATATTCTGAGATTCAAAATATGCCTAACTTGGTATAAATCAAATACACGTGAAATTTGGAAGGACACTGACAAATTAGTATGGCTGGTCTATTCCCTTGTTCCAAGAGTGGCATCTAGCTGTGTCTCTCTGAATGAAGTAAAGCTTTGTATTTGCTCATATTGAAGCTATGTTTATGACAGGGTAAAAATAAAGTTTTTCTTAACCGTAAGTTTTGAGTTTAATCGGTTATTTTAAACCTAAGAGATTCCAGGAGAGAATTTCCTGTGTGATACTTAGCTCTGCAGATTCACTCCTCTATAGCTTTCATTGCTGAAGATTTGTGTGTGTGCATGTAACCGTAAGTTTTGAGTTTAATCAGTTATTTTAAACCTAAGAGATTCCAGGAGAGAATTTCCTGTGTGATACTTAGCTCTACAGATTCACTCCTCTATAGCTTTCATTGCTGAAGATTTGTGTGTGTGCATGTGCTCAAGCTCAAACCCAGGATCTCATACATGCCAGGCAAGTGCTCTTCCACTGAGCTTCACGCTCAGTCCATACCTTATTTCATAGCAGACAAGTCAGATGAAGGTACTAAGTACACAGATATGCATGTTGTAGCTCTTTCATTTTGCTGTGATAGTATGTGTCTAAAATGGAAAAAAAAAGATAATTTGTGGAATACACCTGGGTTTGTTTTCCTTGCCTCGCCTCTTGTTGCTCTGTTCTCCATTCCCCGGATAGGACTTTCCTAACAGCCAGCCTAATCTACCTTGCCGTAGGTACGTGTGAATGACCGCATGGATGAGTTGGGTAGATGCTATTCCGGGGGCCATGAGCTCTGGCTTTTGTATTCCTCTTTGAGAAAGGGATGTTTTCTTTGTAGAAACTGTTTTTGTGATGCTGACTTCACAGGATAGGAATGGCTCTGAAATTCCCTTCCCTGCCCTCAGAACTCTTATGAGTTCATGGTTTATGAATTATTAAACTATTATCGTGGAGTATGTTTGTAGTTTTTCAACATGTAGTTTTTCTTAGAGTAATGAGTTTTATAAACGTGCAGCCTCATATATGAGGCATTTAAAATTTTATCTTCTCTAAACCATAGTATCTTTTGAGCTGTGGTTACCATTTAATAACTAACCCAATGAGGCGTTTGCTTTAGCTTTTCTTCTACTGTGTAGTGGAGTTTTCCTTACACTTGTCTTGTTGTTTTGTAGTACTTCAAAATCTGAATTGGTTCAGGAAAATGTGCTACTATTTATCTCCCTTGTTTTCCCTCTCTGGACACATTATATTTTTTGGCAGGGAATGAGGAATTTGCTATATGGTAGAAGTGTCCATATTTATTTTCAGTATTAGAGCACATGATCACAAACCTAATATGTATAAGGCATATGGATTTTTATTATTTTTATTGAAAATAAAGATGTTTAGCCTGTGAGTTATAATATTAGGGTTATTTTAGAATAAAATGAAAGAAGCCTGCTTAAAAAGAGTCTTAAATTCATTATTTTTGTTTTTTAAAGAGAGAGGACAGTGAGAGAGAGAGAGAGAGAGGAAATCAATTTTAATTAGTTTTTCATGTGGCTTTCATTGCTCCAAGACTTTGTTGTGTATGCAGTGCTGGGGTTTGAACTCGCATACTCTTGCATGCCAGGCAAGCACTGCAACCACTGAGCCACTGCTCAGCCTTTTAAATTCATTCTTACAGAAGAACTGTCTTTTGAGCTTGGTACTAATCATTGATTAATTTTAATCATTCATAAAAATATTAGTGCTTTATCTCAAGCAGTATAGATCATTTCTATTATAGGTCAACATTCCTGATGATACTCCTTAATTGTTTTCATTTCACAAATGTGTTGAAAGAATATATTTTTATTGAGCCAGATGAACTTAAACACCACTCAGTGATAACATATTTTTAAAGATAATCTTAAGATTTGTACACTCAGCTCCAGAATTCCAATATATTTCATTTTTGGCTTAAGTCAGTTGTCAAAATTAAGCCACACTCAGAGAGCAGATACTTGATAATTCAGATACATCTTGATATTTTCTCGTTTAAAAGCAGGTACAGACAATTAAAATATGTTCCACATTTATTAATAATGTATGTATCCATTCTAGAATTGCAGTTTTCCTTTTTCATGGAATGGTTCTACATTTCTCTTTTTCTCTTTCTTTTTCTTTTTTTTTTTTTTTTTGGTACCAAGGATTGAACCAGAGGTGTTCAACCACTGAGTCACATCCTTATTCCATTTTTATTTTTTATTCTGTGAGAGGTTCTCCCTAATTTGCTTAGGGCCTCGCTAAGTTGATGAGGCACGCTTTGAAATGATGATGATCCTCATGCCTTAGCCTCCCAAGCCGCTGGGATTACAGGGGTGCACTACCATGCCCGACTTGATTCTGCATTTCTTAAGATTCCAGACTTTTCATAAGCTCAGAGCCATCCAGTGACAGGAAATGAACCCAAAATGTGGCTCCAGCCATTCAGTCTACAAATCAAATTCGAGTCTGAATTCATTTTTCTGCTTCAATTGATTAATCAACATATCTCATCCTTATGAGCCACAAAAATCTAACAAGTTGTCTCTTTGTGTCCCCAATTCCAAACTATCCTTGGTTTAACAATATAACTTATTAACTGTTATTAGTCAATTTACATGACCTAGCCCACTGAACACTTGACAATAAACATGATAATAACAATATCTAGATATAATATGTCCTATGTCACATAATAACAGCTTACTCAGCATACTCAGTGATGGAACATATATATGATAATGGTCCTGTAAAATTATAATGGAACTGAAAAATTGCTATCACCCAGTGATGTCTTAGCCATTGTAAGGTTGTAGTGCGATGCCTTATGCGCTTATGGAGATGCTGTTGTGAACAACCGACTGTGCTGCCAGTCCTATGAAAGTCTAGCACATACAGAGATACATGTACAACTCATCGTACTTGATAATGGCAGTAAACACTGTGCTGTTGGTTGTGGTATTTACTATGCTTTTTATTGTTGATTTAGAGTATACTTCTATTCACTAAAAATAGTTTACTATAAAACAGTATGCCCTATTCTCCAGCAGTAGCCTCAGATGTCTCATGTTTACTCTGTTGATGGCATCAAGAGGCCATGTCTTGTAATTGACCTGTTGCATTAGGTTTGTCTAAGTACATCTATGGTGTTTGCACAGATATGAAATTATCCAGTGATGCATTTCTCAGAATGTGTCCTTGTCATTAAAAAGTGTGACTGACTATATTTTACTAAAAACTTTATCCCATAAACTGAAGGTGGATGTGAGTAGGATCTGAGAAAAAATTATATAAATTTATAATTTCTAGTACCATGTGACGTGGTAAACCTAACTTAAGAGATTGACAAAAGGAACACTTCTGTGGAATAGTGTTATTGGAAGTAGGGCATGCTGACCTTCACTGTTGGTCAGATATAAGCTGTTAGAATGCTAAATTTCATCTTAGGTAGCAAGTTAGCTCAGTGTTCTCATAGTCACAGTACAGATCTAACATTCTTATAGAAAATGGTTGTTTTAATTAAGCTGTTAAAAAAGAACCTTATCTGTTATGAGCCTCAAATAGGCCATGCCAGGTTAGTTTGGCTGCATTTGGCCCATGAATAGCATAATGGAAAACTCAACTCAAATGTGACACTAATTTTGGTTCCTTCAGAGTCCTTCTGGCTCTAAACAAGGTGAGTTGAAAAGATTTTACTTCATAGAGGTTTATAATACTGCTTTGGCATTGGGCATAGAGGTGCATACCTGTCATCCCTGCAACTTTGCATGCTGAGGCAGGTGGGTAGCAAGTTTGAGGTAGCAATTTAGCAAGATTCTGCCTCAAAATTAAAAGAAGGACTGAGAATGTAGCTCAGTGGTGTACTGCCCCTGGGTTCAATCCCCAGTGCAAATAAATAAATAAATAAATAATAACTGCTTTGGTTTTCTTAGATGATAGAGTGCAGAGGTCAGGACTCTCCTAAACTCAGCTCAGAATGCTTTTACATAATCTTTATATTTACCATTTGTTTTAGTCGCCTTTTTACTGCTGTGACTAAAAGACCTGACAAAAACAATTTTAGGGAAAAGTTTATTTGGCAGCTCATGGTTTCAGAGATCTTGGTGTATAGAAGGCTGGCTCCAGTCCTTGGGCTCGAGGGAGGCTGAACATTGTGATAGGTGGTGTGGCTCCAGGAAGCAGAGTGAGAGACTCCACTTGCCAGATACAAAATATATGCCCGAAGGCATGCCCCCAGCAACCCACCTCCTCCAGCCGTAACTTCCTGCCTTCAGGTGCCAGTTAAGCCCTTTTAGGGGATTACTCACTGACTGGTTAAGGCTCTTAGACCTCAATCATTTCACCTCTCAGCCTTTGTGTTTTCTAATATATTGAGGTTTGGGGGATACCTTTCATCCAAACCATAACACCATTACTGTGGCAGGCGTCAGAACTGGTGGTGGGCCAAGACTGAAGATGCTGATGACTGGCTGCGGTTCCACAGAGTGCTGGAGGCAGGGAAAGGAATGGAAAGCTGAGTATCAGTGAGCAGTCTTGTAGCTAGATTCTGGAGGTGGATCCTGGGAAGAGCCTCAGGAGCAGTCATAACATTCGGACAGTGTAAAATGTGAAGCCCAAGGAAAAATGAATCGTCCCAAATGAATTACAAAATTTGAAAACACTAGAATCTTTAATTGACTGGCACTCAGGAGGTCTCTACCTGAAATTTTATTTTCGGGTGTGAATGAAGTGGTTTTAGTTGGGATTGGATAAAAGATCTTTGTCTTATTTTTGTGTTGTTTAGTGTGTTTCAGGGAACATTTATTCCTTAGAAAGGGAACACTTTCTTGTGATCTAGAAACTGGAAACTTTTAACTTATTGATTTGTGCAGATTGTGAATGAGAAGCTAATCTTAGCACTGGAGTGTTGGATTCTGGGAACTCTGTTGATTGCTGGAGTCCCTATACAACTCTACAGTTAGGGTTTCATTGGCGGACTGAGTGGGTTGGCCATTGATTCTGTGATAATGACAAAAATTCAGGAATTCTAACTCTGATACAAAGCTTGTAAGTCATCAGTGCATATAAATCCACACATCCAAATCTAACATATTCTATGTCAATAAAACTAATTGATATGATTTTGCAAAAATGAAAATAAGGTAAGTTCTAAGAATAAAGAATCTGTTTTTTTTCAACTCTATAGTTCTAGAGTATTTTGAGTTATAATTTCCTTTTGGTGAATCTGTAAAGTATCTTTTGTTTTAATTGAACTACCCAGTAATTTTTTCTTAGTGGTCCTATCTTTTCAGTCCATTTTTCTTTCCTCCTCTTTCTTCATCCTGTTGTCTGTATTTCTGTTACTCTATATACTTGACCCTTTCTCATCACTTAAAAGATAACATATAAAGTGCTTACATCAAGTTGGCAGCATCCTGTCACTCCCATTCATCCAGGCCCCCATGCCTCCACATCAGTTCAGCAGTGTGCTTTTCTTACCTGCACATTCAGCTGGTCGGTTCATTCCTGGCTTCCCTACACGTGCCTGTTTGCGTGTGAAAACCATATATTATTTCTTTTCTTGTCTTCTAGCCCCAACTCCTCAGAATTCACAGAATAGTATCAAACCCAAATAGACCTCAATTAAGTGAGCGTCACATTTTAGCAAAAATACTTGTCTGAGGTAATTAACTTAGCAAATATTCTTATTTTTTTAAGAGAAAGAGGGACAGTGAGAGAGAGAGAGAATCAATTTTATTTAGTTTTTCTTGTGACTTTTCGTTGCTCAGACACTTCGTTGTATATGTGGTGCTGGAGTTTGAACTCCTGTCCTTAAGCGTGCCAAGCAGGCGCTATAAACGCTGAGCCATTGCTCCATCCCAACTTAGCAAATATTCTGAATTGCTTATTTTTTTTTTTTAAGGAGAAAAGTACAGTGAGAGAGTGAGAGGGACAGAGAGCATCAATTTTTATTGAGTTTTTCACATGGCCTTCATTGCTCCAACACCTAGTTGTGTACATGGGTGCTAGGGTTTGAACCCGTGTACTTGCGCAAGCTGGGCAAGTGCTGTAACTGCCAAGCCACTGCTCCAGGCCCTGAATTGCTTGTTTTTACAGAAGGTTCTCAGATATGCCTCCTTTCTCCACCATCAGCCCTTGCCTGGGTATGGCAGTATGATCTCTTCACCCCAGCGTTGCTGTGTCACCTCTGTCAACCCATCCCAGCATAGTCAGAGTGATCTTTTCCTAAATACAGATCGTGTCACTCTCAAATTTAATAGCCTCCCATTCCCCGTTGTAATTAAACAGCAAAATCTTTCCCTTGACCTAAAAGGATCCCACTCGCCCTTCTGTGCCTCATCTTGTGCTTCTCTGTCCTAGGAGCTGCATGCTAAGCTCATCCTGGACTTCCTTCACTTTCTCATTCTCCCTTGACCTTTACCTCCCCAGGGCCTGCGCATGCTGTTGCCTTTGCCCAGAGTATTCTTCCCAATTCCTTTGCTTCCTGCTTTCCCTCCTCCCCACCTTTTGTGTGACTGACTCCTAGCCAGCTGCAGAGGCCTGTCTGCCTGGAAGCCTCACATAAGGCTGCAGTGCATCAGTGTCCAGCATAGCATGTGCACCCATGTACCCTGAGGCCTGCCTTCACAGCTCTGGACGCTGTTTTGGCCCCTCAGTTATCTTCCATGATTTGTTTAGCATCTGTCCTCCCATGAGATCAGGGATTTTGTCTTTTTACCCCTATATACCACAAAGCCTAGCCCAGGTTCTCAATACACGCCATGCAGATATGTAGATCTTATATCTGCAGGTTCTTCGTTCTCAGATTCAACCAACTGCAGATTGAAAATATTGTTAAAAAATTCATTCATACTGAACATGTATAGACTTTTTTCCTTGTTGTTATTCAGATAAGTTATTCTAAAGATAACAATTATTTACATAGAATTTACATTATATTAGATTTTATGAGTCATCTAGAAATGATTTAAAGTATACAGGAGGATGTGGGGAGTGAGTTGTGTGCAAATACTATACTATGTTATATAAGAGACTTGAGCCTCCACAGTTTTGGTATCACCATAGGTTCCTGGAACCAATACCCTATGGATACCTACCGTTGAAATTTAGAACATAGAATAATATATATTTACTTTCAGATAAACTAGCAATATTATATGGTGGGGGTACTTACAATTCTGGATCTAATGAACAAATAATAAGCATGTATAACCACATACTGATAAATGATAAATGACATTCTTAGGTATTTAAGATTGTTTTTGGTGTCTTATGCCTGTTATCCCAGCAACTGAGGCTGAGGCAGAAGGATTACAAATTCAAGGCCAGCCTGGGCAATTAATTCAGTGAGACCCTATCTCAAAAAATAAAAAAAAAAAGTGTAGCAGGTGTAGCTCAGTAGTAAAGTGCCCCTGTCTTCAGTCCCTAGTCTCAAAAAAAAAAAAAAAAAAAACCTGTTTTTTTTGTTGTTGTTGTTTTGGTTTTTTTTTTTTTTTTTTGGCAGTTTTAACTGTTGAAAGTTCAATTCAAAGTAATATTGTCCTTGGAAAAATATTTCATTTTTAGTTAATGCGAAGTGTCTTAGCCAACTTATGTCCTACTGAGTTTAGTTAACTGTAACAGCACAATTTTTAAAAAGTATTATTTTGAAATATTTAAAGCATATAAAAATAGACCAAAGAGTATAGTGGATTTCCATGTGCCCATAATGCAGCTTTGAGATTTATCGGCATCTCGCCAATCTTGTTTCATCTCTATTCTTTTCCCTATGCTGCCTAGGAATGGCTTATTTTAAAGCATATCTGGCATTCTTTTATTTTACCCATAAATACTTTAATATGCAGCTAAGATAGGGACTCAAAAAATAGCCACAATACCAATATTTCACCTGAAAATTCATAATAATTCCCTTAATATTGTCAAATATCTAATCAGTGTACCATTTTTCCTGCTTATCTTATGTTTCTTTTAAAAAAAAAACTGTTTTTGCAAATCAAGATTCAGCTTCTCTTCCATGTTTTTTCCTTTTTGTCTTGTTTTATTTGTATCTATAACACAAAATTACAAATAGAATATATGCATATGTATGTATATTTAAAAGGGGTCATAAGTCTTATATAATTTCCCACATTCTGGCTTTTACTGATTTCATCCCTATGATATTGTTTAAAATGTTCATCTTTACCCCAATGTTTATAAACTGATGAGCAATTTAAAATTTTGGATAAGGTTTAGGTTCTTTTTAAAGAAAAAGTGGTTTATCTCTCTGCTCACTGATTTAAGATATCACTTTTATTAATTTTCCATGTTAATGCCACCATTTTAAGTTGTAAGGAAATAAAGAAAATCACTCTAGTTTAGTTCCTAGTAAGTTTAGCTCTTGAATCCTGAACTTTTGAATGATGATTTTACTTCATTAGAGCATTTTCTTTCCCTCAGATTTGGCAAGAAGAAAAATACACATTGGCTATTTGTTTTTATAACCCCTGAAAATTTTAAAGGTATGTGCCTGCTGGATGTAGCATTTGTTTTTTCTTCAAATAGAAATCATAAGGTCAATATTTAATACAAAATTCTTAGGTTGTATTTCAGGGCATGGAGCTGATATAACTTTAACTGAACCACTGACAATGGAAAAAATGAGTATTGTGGTAAAATACTGGAAAACATATTTCTCAGATACGGGTGAGTGAAAAATAAATTTCCAAAGATTTGAAAAATTCTCATTAAAATCCTGTGAAAACCACATGTATACATTTTTATGTTGGTTTCCATTCATGCCTTTATTTACTAACTGTTTGCTGTGTACTCTAAATAACATGTAATTTTTGTTTAATAATGGTCAGAAGAAAATAAAGTGTAAATAAAGAGAAAACTATGTTTTTACCTAAGAGAAAAAGATTTGGGTCTGTAGAGACTTAAAATGTGTTGCATAATTTAGTATGGTGGTAAACACAGGTGGTTTTATTTTGTTGCTGTTGTTGTTAGATATAAAGATTGATGATTTTATGTTTTTTGGTAGCATAGCTACCATAGTTTCTTGGTCATTAAAATAAAATTAATCATGTTGTATCATTCTATGAATGTCTAAAAGTCAGGGGCATTAACCTTGAATTGTAAACTGCTTTTTGCTTTGCAAAACACTCACATATGATTTATTCTACCTCTTCAATTTAATAGGGTGGCTGTCTTTCTCCTTTAGATCTTTGGACACAGAGAATTAGTGTCAGTGCTTCAGTTAGACCTCACATTTCTAATTCTAATCTCTTTGCCTGTTGTATGTGTATTGATAGTATCTAAACACAAATTCAATTCTAATTGAATTAGCTTTACTGGTAAAAGGACAGGCTCCAGGTTCTGAAATTATGTTTTACTGGAATTAATGTTGGTCAGTGCCTATTTTTTTGGTTGTTGTAGGCCTGGGATAATCGTTGATAAGTTTTCTAGAATCAAAATAATATCAAATGGGGAGATGTTGAAGGGGTTCAAAGTTGCAGCTATATACAATGAGTAAGTTCTGGAGGTCTAATTAACAGCTTGGTGACTATAGTTAACAATATATATTGTATGCTTGAAATTGTCTAATTGGATATATATATCTTCAGTGTTCCCAACACATAAATAGAAAAGAAAGACAATAAATGTGACTTAGTGCATCTTAATTAATTTAATTGTGATTATTGCACAATGTATAAACTCTAGTTGTACATCTTAAACATGCAATTTAGAATTGTCAGTTATAATGCAATAAAGCTGGAAAAATTTAAACTAAAATTAAGTGACATTTTTATTAAATATGCCTTAAGACACTTTCAGAATTATTCTCTATGAATTCATATTCCAGATTATACAGGGTTCAGTATACTCTGTCTTTTTTAAATGTTATTTTAAGATTAGTGAGTTGGTCTTGTAATAGTCCCATGGCTCCTTGGCCCTGAAGTTTCAGAGTTCTTCCTGGAAATGGCTGTAGTGGCCAGTCTTTTCTTATCTGGTCCTCAGTGGAAACAGAGCAGCTGCTCATCACCTGTCCAACAACCTTCTATTGGTCATGACCACGCCTGCATCCACTTTCCAGTTGTCTCATCTTTGCTCCAATGATGAGCAGCTGCCAAAAAAATGTCCAGACTCCATATTTTGACAATGCAGCTGCTCATTGAAGACTCATACATATTTTCTATCTCACAACATTTACCTATAAATAGAAACTTGATAAATAAATTCAGTGGAATGTGTTTAAGCACACCTGTCGCTAAATTCCTAGAATCTGATTGAAAAGATGATGTGCTGGGGTAAATAGTATTTTACTTTTGCTTCTTAACCTGGGTCGTTTTATGCTTTCCAGATGGAAATCTATAAATTGCTTAGAATTAAAATGGTCTTCTTTCATTCTTTCAGTTAAGAATGAAAGTGCTATAAAGTCTGAAGAACATGACTTACCCATACAGAATTCCTGCAGTGAACACCTGGGATATTTTCCCACTAATCTATTCTCCTGGTTAGTATTTTTTTTGGGGGGGGGACTTTTTATATTCATGATTTTTACAGTGTTCAATCCATTAAAAAAATCTGGAGAACTTATTGTTTATGGGAAACTAGCCTAAGTGCCAAGGGTGATGCAAAAGGAAAGACTCTTCTGTGGAAGAGAGATGTGATGTTCTCTGTGTTGTGGAACCTGATAGAACTGTGAGTGTACATTACAAAAACATCTCTGTAGAAGAAAGCACTCCATAAACAGTTGTAGCTAACCAAATCGTAAGGTAGTAAGTTCTAAAGGGAAATTATTCACTGTTAGAGTCTGGGTTATCACTAATCAAAGTTAAATAATGGCATTGATATTCAGACTTTTTAAAAGCAGAAGAATCCTTTCTTCAAACAAAATTTGGAACCCAGAGTTTAAACAGACAAGAGCAGCCTTACCTGTTGTCTACCTACCACTCAACTTTCTCCCTGCTGTCTGTCTTGAACTCTTCTCTGCAGTTATTGAAAATCACCCTCAAAAAGGATTTAATGATTATTTTACAGACCTCACGTAGCTTTTAGGGTAACCTTGTTAGTATCTTTCAGTCTTGTCTGTCTTTCTCAGAGCTGTTACAACTGGAAGTTAAACCTGCATTGGACAGACAGTTGAATTGTAGGTCAGAGCCTTCCAGTGTTACATTATATGCTTATAAAAATTCAGCCTTGTGAATTTCTTCCCTCCACTTTAAGCTTTTCCAAGGAGGGTTTAAACAGCCTCGGATTACAAAATGGATATAAGTGCCTGGTCTGTGGTACTGACGAATTGAGAGTTTGTCAGTCCCTTCCAGAATTTGTAGAATGTGCCCATCTGTTATTTTGAACAAGGAGGGGACTTGGCAACCTATTAAGTGTGGTTAAACCAAAGATGAGCTCACTTAAGTAGTGCAGAGATTCTCCATAATCTTATTTAGCATCTTAACCTCAAAGAGCTTTACTGTACCTGGGGGATGATCCCATATCTGGGATATGAGGTTGGGAAGGGTGTGGAAAGCTTTCCTGATCTCCTTATATTACTTATAATACAAGGGTTTTTCATCTCTACTCATCTAGACTCTTTGTTGTTTTTTTTTTTTTTTCAGAATCTTATCACTGTAAATACAAGTATATGTTCAAATCAGGTTATGCTCTTTTAGATAAAGGAAACAGGATTAGTTTGCAAGTTCTTTAGGTTAATATTTTTTCAATCAATTGAAAAGCCTGAAGAAGTTCCCCAAAAAATAGTAGAGCCAGAAAACATTCATTAAATGACAAATTTTGAAATGGAGAGAACCTGCCCTTTGCTGATCAAGACAGAGGAGATGTATCTTGGCCTGTACCTTTTCTTCTGAAGAGTAGATGGAATTATGCTCCTTGCCTTATAATTTGGATATGTCCCAATTAAAAAAACTCATTGTAAATTGAAAATACTGTGAATATCAAAGCTTAGTCTAGCCTATCTTTAAGAGTGTTCAGAACACCTATCTTATCTTACAATTGGCCAACATCTTCCAACACAAAGCCTGTTTTGTAATAGGTTATATAAGCATTGAATATATCTTATAACTTATTGAATACTATGCTTAAAATAGAAAAGAGAAAGGTGGTATGAGTGTATTTTCATACCATCATGAAGCTGAAAAATTATAGGCCAAACCATTGTCAGTTGGGTTCTGTCTATAATTCTGGAGAGTCATAATCAATGAGATCAGAGTGTTTTAACTCTGCTTGTATCTGTTATACTTTCTCAGTATATTTTGTAATTTTGAATAGTCATTGAATTTATAATGATTTTAATACTTTCTCTTGAAATTTTAAGATAAAATATTCTGTGTCAAATTCATACGGTAAAGTGCTTCAATGTGTATTCTTCTTTGGTATGATGGAAGAGACTTAGAGAAGCATCATTTGATCAGTGTGTTGGTGCCTATTGCTTAATAGCCTGGGAATTTTCCTTTTAAATATGTGGTATGATTTTTATCTTGTTTCTAGCTCTGAATCTGTAGGAAATGATGTTGGACTTGAATTAAGGACTCCATTGTCAGATTGTGAGAAAAACAAAAAGGTTTCTTATCTTCATTCAAGCAAAGAAAAGCTGAGAAGGTAAATATTGATACAGCCCTTTTTTTTTAGCAATATTCCTATACATGGAGAAATTCAATGAATTTCATAGGTTTTGTATTATTGTTAAAAGTTTAAATTAGGGGCTGGAGCAGGGGCTTAGCGGTTACGGCGCTTGGCTGGCATGCACAAGGACACTTGTTGAACCCCAGTACCACATACACAATGAAGTATTGGAGCATGAAATCCACATGAAAAACAAAATTGATTTTCTCTTTCTATCTCTCACTGTCCCTATCTCTCTTTTCACTTTTAAAAAAAGTTTAAATGAAACTAATAAACATGACAACTAAATAGATGCTACTCACTCATTCAGTCATTTAGTAAGTCAACAAGTATCTGTGAGTATATATCATATGCCAGAATATGAGTGGATACCTGAGATTAAAAAATAAATCCCTGCCTTCAAAGGAGGTCTCAGTCTAGGGCTCATGCAGACTTAAAAATAGACTGTTCGGTAGATAATATGTTTTAATAAATGTCATGATAGAGAAGAACAGAGTAAGCACACTAAGAATGTGGGGGACATGGAAGGCTTTCTTAAGAAGGTGATGGCTAAATTGAGTTTTCAACAAAAAGTCACTTTGCATTTGGTTTAAGAGTCAAGGAGGAATTTTTTTGGGTACATTATAATTATACATAATAATGAGATTCATTATACCATATTTGTACATGCACATAAAATAATTTGATCAATCTCATTCCCCAGTGCCTTCCCTTTCCTTCCCCTGGAGGAATGTTTTATATGGAGGAAAGAGCAGGTATAAAGGCTGGAAGTACCGCTGAGTCCAGTGAATTTATGGAACTGCAGACCCTTCCATGTGGCTGGCTATCAAGACTCAAATGAGGAAAGGCAACAGATGAGAGGAGGGTGTAAGGGCTGGGAGTGTCACGCTGCGGAATTCTAATCACAGCGATTCTGACTATAAGACATTAACTGAGGTCATTTGGTAGTTTTTGGTTTTGAATACTTCAGTCAGGAAGATCCAGCACTGTCATACATCTGGTACCTTTGCAGAGATAGTTACAAGGTAGGGCTCAGCTAGAGCTGTCAACTGACACCTCCCCATGGGTAGTTCCAGGGTTGTCAGACCTCTGGCTCAGGGTTCCTGGAGAAAGCATTCCAAGAGACAGAAAGCAAAAGCTGCCACTCTCTTAAGGCATGGTCCCCAAAACTGGTACAGTGCCATTTCTGCCATGAACTATTCATCCAACAGTCACAGAAACGGGACATAGACCCAAACTCCCAGTAGGAGGGATGTCAAAAAAGTTAAATCTGCCAATGTTGGTAAAGAGGGAGAGTTAATAGCGATGGATTTAGCTTCCCTGATATGACAGAATGCTATGGAATCCAGAACCAGCTGAAAGAACACCACTTCCACTGAAAAATGAGAAAAGGCATCAAAATTCAATGTGGATACAGATTAGTTTTTTGATGGGACCAGATAGAAGGAGGAGGTGGAACAAGTTCGATGCCAAAAGGCCCCTACTGTCTAGTAAAAATTAGTGGGAACATGGGGGTGTTTGGGCTTGATAAGATAGGCTAGTCTAGTCCAAAATGGCTTCAGTTACATATCTGCTTAGATGTCACTGATCTGCAGCAAAAGGAAGAAAATACAGTGCAATGAGTATTTTTAAAGTTGTACCATATAAAATTTATGCCATATGATTATATTCTCCATAATTTATTTGGAATTAAAATCATGGTGGTTTTAATAAATGGTTATAATGAAGTGATATCAGGAGAGGATACTTTTTAAAATGTGTTTTTCATGTCAAGATCTAATGTTGAGAATCTTTTATTATTCCCTCAAAGTTACATGTTAGGTTTTTTTAATTTTGTTAATTGATGAAAAAGTCTAAGAATCACTGATCTAGTAGACTAAAAAGATGCTTTGGGAGTGTATTACCCCTATGGCATTAATGAAGGATTAAAAGTCTTTGTTTCCCAAAAAGAAAAATTATGCCAAGCACTTCCCCTCTTCCTCTTTGGAAGTTTGCTTGAGAGATACCAGAAGGAAAACAAATCATCACTAATTGTTTTTTTCGCTTTCCCTGTTCTTAACCCTTCTACCGAATGCCTCTGAATCTTATCCCAGCTTACCAGGGAGTGAACCCCAGGGATGCTTAACCACTGAGCCACATCCCCACCCTGTTTTTTTATTTTTTATTTTGAGACAGGGTTTTGCTAAGTTGCTGGGGCTGGCTTTCAACTTGTGAACCTCCTACCTCAGCCTCCTAAGCTACTAGGATTACATTTATGTGCCTCCATACCTGGCTGCCTGTGACTCTTAACAGTTTGCATCTAGTCTATTTCCCTTCTTCCTCCTCTTCTTCCAAATCAACTGCTTTACTGGTTTTATCTTTTTTTTTTTAAGCAGCATAGGGTAGCATGATATTTATTAATATTAAATTATTTTGACCATTGTTTTTGAATACCTGTATTTGGGATTTTCTTTTTAACAACTCTAACACCCCTATTGTCTTTTTTAGAAAAGTTGAATAAACATTAGCTAACCAATTCTAATAGTCTTGGTGAAATCCCTTTCATTATATATTTAAAAATATGCAGATGCGCTGTTGTCTGTAGGGCTTATACTTTTCCCAGTGATGTCATCATTTTTTTCTGGTGTCCGTGAGTCTGACATGTTGGTGCTTCAGTCGTTTTCAAGGTCTCTACGCACTTGAAGTAAAAGCTTTGCCATGGTGTGAAACAAATGAAAGCTTTTCCAAGTCTGGTAGAGCCTTAGAAACTCCAAGAAGGTAGAACCCGGAGCTCTCAGAGCTTTCTGTTTGGCCTGGTGGCTTCCCCCATGAGTTCTATTTGCTTGAGACACATTGCTACAGAGGAGAGATACAGTACTTGTCAAGTCTTTTAATCCCAGATCCCTCTCAGCCTCTCAGAATGACTCCTAACTGGGGAAAAGAAAACTCGGATTGAATTTGCTTCCTTGGCAGAAGACAGACAGATAAGACATGTCTTTTGATCTGTTGTTATCTATTGCTGATTCCATACAAAAAGGCAAAAAGAAAGTCACAAGATTATGTGAGGTTCCTACAGCCTGTGATCATACTTTGTGCCAGCATTGACATCTGTCAATAAATTTTAAACCTTTCCTCATTTTTTTTAGTTTAAAATTAACACACAATGAAATTAACATACAAAAAAATCTTAAGTGTATGGTTTGATGAGCTTTGAAAAGTTGGTTTGATACTCAAGAGTTTCCAAGAGGGTTTCTAACATGCCATGCAGGGCCACTTGAGGAGGCATTCCAGTTGATCAGGAGATAAATAAATACATACATTTGTCTAAACCACAACATTTCCAACATATTGAGATATTTTTCTGTTAAACATGTCTTTATTCTAATGTTTTGACATTTGGTACCTTTCTGACCATGGAGACAGCCCCTCCCAGGGCTGGCCACTTTCTAGAGATGGTAAATTACTGCCCCAGGAGCACGTTTCATGTGCAATAACCAGTCCCGAATCTGTATCCCCTTGTGTCCCCTGAGGGGCTTTTACACTCATGCCAATATTCCTCTGCCCTAATCACCCCTCATCAGGTACCACACAACTTAGGACAGGCCCTGTACCCAGAGCCTACTATAGCTGTTCAAACTAGCCCATCCTCAGCTCGCTTACCCTGTCTCACCCGTTCCTTCCCCTGGAAACCACAATAGAGACTGTCGCCCACATTTCCCTCCTGCCTCTTCTAGCTGACCTGAGTGTTTCTCTTTTTCATGTGGCCCCACATGGCATGGAAGGCCACCTCTTTGGGAGACTGAACAACAAACCAGTTTTTCAGTGGCAGCCACATCCTGATGGCCTCACCTTACATGGATAATGAAACCTACATTTAAAACAGCTTTCTGATCTATCCTTTCTGTGCCCCATAGGTGACTGCCGTTCTTATTTCTGATGCAATAGAGTAGTTTTGCTTGTTCTATACATTGAATTGTCAATGTATACACTTAAATTTGGCCTCTTTAACTTGGCAGATGTTTTGAGATTCGTTTATGTTCTATATGTATCAGTAATTTGTTGCTTTTTATTCTTCAGGAATACTCCATTGGGTAAGCACACCACATTTTCATTATTCATTTTTTAGCTTTTATATATTAAGACCAAAATTGTTGTGAGTATTCTTTTATGTCTGTTGTTGAGAACCTAGGTTTCCAAGGCTCTTACTACATAGGAATAGCATTGTATATCATAGGGGGGAGTGTGTGTTTATTTTTAGGTTTCCTAGCAGATTTCCAAAACAGTAGACCCATTTTGCCCACCTACCAACAATGGTCCAGTGCACCAGTTGCTCTTCACCCACATTTGGTTTGTCCTTTTCCTTTTAGCCGTTGGAGTGATAATGGAATGTTACCTAATTATGATTTTAAATTTATTTTGCAGATGATTTAATGAGGTTGAGCACCTTACGATGTGCTTTTAGTCATTTGTATGTTGTCTGTTAGGGACAGTCATTCAAGTCTTTTGCTCATTAAAACAATTACTTGTGTGTTTATTGAGTTCTGAGAATTCCATATACATTCTAAATTCAAATCCTTTATCAGATGTACCTTTTTTTTTTAGAGATGGACAGTGAGAGAGAGAGAGAATTAGTCTTTTATTTAGTTTTTCATGTGGCCTTTGTTATATACATGGTGCTGGGATTTGAACCCATGTCAACGTGCATACCAGGCAAGCACCGTAAATGCTGAACCATTGCTCCAGCCCCAGATGTATTCTTGAAATATTTTCTCCCGATCTATGGCCCATTGTTCAGTTGTATCAGTCTTGCAGCAGAAGTTCTTCAAATTTTTTGATTAATTCTGACATTGTTTTTTAAAGAAAGAGAGGGACAATGAGAAAGAGAGATTCAATTTTATTTATTTTTTTTCATGTGACTTTCATTGTTCCAGCACTTCCTTGTATACCTGGTGCTGGGGTTTGAACTCATGTCCTTACATATGCCAGGCAAGCGCTGTAACCACTGAGCCACCTCTCCAGCCCCGATTCTAATTTGTTAATATTTAAAAATATTTATGTTATTTCCTGTTTTGTATTAGAAATCATTGCTTTCACCAAAGTGCTATGACATGTCTCTGTATTGTCTACAGGAAAGCTTATAGTTTTAGCCTTTATGATTAAGTGTTTTACTTAAATTGATATAAGTATGCCAGAGGCCAAGAATTGAGGGTTTATTTTATTTCCTATGGATATTTTCAACATTTTGTTGAAAAGACTTTCTATTCTCTGGTAATTGTTTTGGCACTTTCATAAAAATCAGTTACCATATAATTATAAATATATTTATAGACTCCTTATTTTATTCCACTATTTATCTGCTTTATCCCATTATTACACTGTCATGATTATTGTAGCTTTACAATAAATCTTAGAATCAAATAAAGTCTTCCAACTTTATTTTTTATTTCCAATTTGCCTTGAATGTTGAAGGTCCTTTGACTTTTCATATAAATTTTTAAAGAAGCCTATTAGTTTATTTTTGTTTTAAATCCTGCTAGGATATTGATTAGGATTGGGTTTTGTCAGTAGGTCAGTTTGGGAAAGAATTAATATTGAGCAATATTGATCCTTTCATCTCTCCATTTTATTTTATTTTTTCCAGTCCTGGGTATTGAACTCAGGGGTGCTCTATCACTGAGCTACATTCCTAGCCCCTTTTTTTTCTTATTTTGAGTCAGGAACTTGCTAAGTTGCCCAGGCTGCCTGGAACTTGGTATCCTGCCTCAGCCTTCAGAGTAGCTGTGATTACATGTATGTATCCCTGTGCCCTGCTATTGGCAAATTTAAAAATATTACTAAAAGATGATAACAGACACCCTTTCAAGTCTTTTACCATTACAATAAACTGTAAGTTTTTGTATGTGCCTTTTATCAGCTTATAAAAGATTCTGTCTAGTGCTACTTTAAGATTTTATCATGGGCAAATTTAAAATTTTTTCATGCCCTATTCTGTATATATTAAGATGATTACATGGTTTTCTCCTCTTTGTTAATGTGGACAATACTTTGATTGTTAATATGCTGCACTTCACCTTGGCTTGGATGTATTAATTCTTTTTTTATTGCTGAAGTATATTTGCCATTATTTCGTTAGTCACTTTTGCATCAGTGTTTGTGAAGGATGTTGGTATGAAGTTTTCTTAGGATGTTTATCTGATTGTATATCAAGGAAAGGCTAACCTCATAAAATGAAATGGAAAGACTTCTCTTTTATTTTGAAATAAAATATTTTGAAAGAGCTTAATGTAGCATAGTACGGTCATCTGTGCTTGGAATTTTCATTGCCAAAAGGTTTTAATTTCAAATTCAATTTGTTTAATGATTTTAGGACTACATTTTCTATTTTTTTTCCTGTTCTAGTTTGGGTTAATTTTGTCTTTCATGAAATTTGTCCATTTTATCAAGTTTGTTAAACTTATTGAGCAACTAACTGTGTGTTCATAACACTTATTATAATCTCAACATCTGTAGATCTGTGGCAATCGTTTTTTTCATTCCTGGTACCGATAATTTGGGTCTATTTTTTTCTTAACCATAGCAAAGATTTTTGCCATTTTTATTGATTATTTTCAGAGACTCTTTTTTTTTTTTTTTAAGGGAGGAGAGAATGAGAGAAAGAATCAGTATTTTATTTATTTTTCCATCTAGTCTTTGTTTCTCAAACACTGAGTTGTGTATGTGGTGCTGGGGTTCAAATCCAGTACCTCACACATGCCAGGCAAACGCTTCAACTGCTGAGCCACCACTCCAGCCCCAAGACTTACTTTGATTCACAATGATTTTCTCTATTTTTTGCCCATTTTTTTTACATTTTGCTAATTTCTGTTCTTTCTTATTTTCTTCTTTCTGTACTTTGATCTTTTCATCTATTTTCTTAGGTAGAAACTTAGATCATTGATTTTTAACTGTTTCTTCTTTTCTTATATAAATATTTACAGCTAAAACCCAAATTAAGTATTTCTTTAAGCAATATTAGTTGCATCTCATAAACTTTGGTATATTTTTCACTATCATTCAGTTCAATTCTTCTCATATCCCTTCTGACTTTCTCTTTTACCAATGACTGTTTAGAAGTATGTAAGTTAATTTCCACATGTTTGGAGATTTTTCAGGCATTGAGTTATAAATTAATTGTCATCTGAGAATATGCTTTGTAAGATTTCATCCTTTCATAATTTCTGAGACTTATTTTATGGCCCAGAGTATGTTCTGCCTTGATGAATAATCCACATGCATTTGAAAAGAATATGTATACTGTGAATTGGGGGTGTAGTGTTTCATAATTATTAGGTATAATTTGTTGATAGTGTTTTCGATATATTCCATGCCCTTATCCCCCACATTTTTTATTGATTCATTAAAGTTATACTTAATGATGGGATTTGCTCTTACATATTCATGCATGCACACAATACAACAATATAATTTGGCCAGTATCCCACCCAAGCATGCCCCCCTCACTTCTTCCATCCCATGAGCTCTTTCTTCTGCTCATAGGTGCAATATACATTTTCCCCTCCCACCCTATGCCC
Source organism: Aplodontia rufa (assembly GCA_004027875.1). Taxonomy (NCBI): domain Eukaryota; kingdom Metazoa; phylum Chordata; class Mammalia; order Rodentia; family Aplodontiidae; genus Aplodontia; species Aplodontia rufa. The sequence continues at coordinate 43,144 of PVKS010001744.1, forward strand.
TCTCTTTCTTCCCTCCTCCCTCACCCCTTTTCTTTCCTTTGCCCTACCAGAATCCCTTTAGTTCATCTATTAATTTGTTATTTGAATGTTTTTTTATTTAATCTTATCCTTCTCTCCCCCATTCCTTTATTTTACTGTAGTATCCACAAATGAGAGAAAACATATGACTTTTGAGTTTCTGAGTCTGGTTGATTTAGCTTAGCATGATATTCTCCATTTCCTTCCATTTGCCAGTAAATGCCATAATTTCATTCTTTCTAATAGATAAGTAGAACTCCTTTGTATTTATATACCACAATTTCTTAAGCCATTCATCCAGTGACCGGCATCTAAGCTGATGCCATAATTCAGCTATTGTGAATTATGTTGCTATAATCGTTAACGTAGCTGCATCACTGTAGTATGCCGATTTTGGGTCCTTTGGGAAGATCCCCAGAAGTGGGACAGTGGGGTCACATGGTGGTTCCGTTGCTCATTTTTTGAGGAATCTCCATGCCGCTTTCCAGAGCAGTTGAACTGGTCTGCAGTCCCACCAAGAATGTATAAGTGTTCCTTCCTCCCCTCAACCTTGTCAGCATTTGTTACTGTCTGTGATCTTAATGGTTGCCATTCTAACTTCTTCTTTCCTGCAAGTTAAAGTGATGACTATAGATTGGTCTGTTTTTTCTTTTATTCTTGATGGTTTTTGTTTCACATGCATGTTTTGAAACTCAATTGTTAGGTGCCTGTCGTCTTGAAGAATTGACCCATTAATCACTGGGAAATGGTAATACTAATTTATCTGTAGTTGTACTCTTTGTCTTAAAGCCTACTTTGAAATTAATATAGCTTTCTTTTAACTTGTGTATATCTTTATATTTTAAAAGTGTTGCTTGTAAACAGCATGCATTTGAATCTTTAATTAATTAATCTGTTAATTAAAATAATGCTGGGGATTGTGCAGGGGCCTTGTGCATGCTAGGCAAGTGTTCTACAATTGAACTGTATCCCCAGCCCTTGCTTTTCTTTTCATTTGCCCATTCTGATAATCTCTGTCATTAAGTTGGAGGGTTTAGAGAATTTACATATAATTACTGTTAAGTTTGATTTTAGGTTTTAATTTTTGTTTTCACTAATCCAGTCTATTTTCTTTTTCATTTATTTCTCGTTGCCTAACTTCTTTTGGCTTCATCAAGTGTACTTTAGCATTTCTTTTCATCTCCTCTATGGAAATTTCAGTTAAAAGTAATTTTTACTAAAAGCTCTAGCAATTATAATATACGTCCTTAACAAACAACCATATGTTTATTTTCTCTTATTTTTATTATTGTCGTACATTTAACTTTTACATGTAATATCAACCCTACATTATTATTCATTTTATTTTGAACAGGAAGCTATTATTGCAGTTATCTATTACTGTGTAGCAAATTACCCTGAAATTTGATAGATTAAAGCAACTACCTGTTTATTATATCTCATGATTTTATGGGTCACTAATTTGGACAGAGCTTGGCTCCGTGGTTCTTCTCTGCATAGTATTAACTGTAGCTACTCCATGGTCTGTAGCCAGCAAATGGCCCATCTGGGAAGTCTACACACTGCCGTGCACACACATGGCCTCCTGATGGGGAGGCTGTGGGTTGTACTCAGATGGGCTGCTTTCTTTCCTTGTGGTCTCAGCATCTCTCTGCTTGGTCTCTCCAGCAAGCTAGACTGACCTTTTACAGCTCAGGATTCCGAGACCAACATAGAAGTTAAGTCTTCTGAAGTGTTAGTCCCAGAACTGCCATAGAGTCCCTTAGCATATCTTTGGCTAAAGCAGGTTCAGGGCAGCAGAGGTTCAAGGGAAGGGAAAATAGACCCTGATTCTTCACTGGGGAAATGGTAATTAATTTTCAGTCACTTTAATCTATTACTATTGTTTTTCTAAACTCAAATATGAATTCCTTTTTGAAGTAAAACAGGTTCTTTGCTGTTTACAGGGTTATTTCTGAGTTGTACGAATTCTCTTTCCCTTTTATTTCCCTGTATTACCGCATTTTGCTCCTGTATTCCTGTTTAATCTTGGCTGCCACAATCAGAGAGACAGAAAGGACAGAGACATGGTGGAAATCTTAACAGATCCAGTTGCTCTTGGCCTGTCAAGGAGATGTATGCTATTGGTTTTTAAAATGTTGATACAGAAGATAAGCCTTTTTATGTATGCTACTATATTTATCATGTCTTTCATTCTTCACTTCTTTGAGTAATCCTATTTCATCAGACATTGTTTCCCAACAATTAGTGACATAAAGTCATTTTCATTAAAAGCCAACTTAAGAATTTTAATACCACCAGACCTATAGGATAATAAAAAAGCTAAAGGAAATTATTCAGGTTACAGATAGATGATACCAAATGGAAACTTGGGTCACCAGGAAGAACTGAACAGTACCAGAAATGATAAATATGCAAGTAAATATTTAAAATCAAACATTTTACCTTTACATTTATTCAAAACACTTTAGAGTGTTATAAGCAGAAATTGCAACATTGTATTTTGGAGTTTTTAATGTCTGTAGATGTGGTAGGTATAAAAACTATAGAATGAGAAGTTAGCAGGATAAGTGTATTTGCATGACTGGAGCATTTATATATATCATGTGATATATAAAATAGTAACTCTAAATAGACTATGGAAAATTCAGATATATATGGCAACCTTAGAACAACCTCAGTGAAATACACAGAAGACATAGCCATGACAAGTTAAAATTGGACTTTCTAAATATTTAAACAGAAACTAGGAAAAGAGAACAAAAAACTATAAGGAATACTAGAAAAAATATTAAAATAGTGTGCACTTTTATCCAACTTATAGGCGGAGATTGTCAGGATAGATAAAAACAAAAATAAAGACCCATCTATATCAGGGTGCTTGCTGGCAAGCATGACATCCTGGGTGCACTCCCTGGAAACAAGAAAACAAAACAAAAAATTCCATCTATCTGCTGTTTGTAAGAGACAGCTTTAAATATACAGACTTAATAAAATAAATTAGCAGAAAAATATGCACTGGGGAAACACTATAAAATCATTTAATATTAAATAAAGTACACTTGAAGACCAAAGTCTTGAAGTTGAAAAAGGCATTTTGTAATGACAAAACCATCAGTTTATCAGAATAATAAAAAAATCACATATATGTGATTATAACTGTGCTTCAAAATTATTTGCATAAAAATTTACAGAAATAAAGGGACAAAAAGACAATTCTACAATTGTAGATTTAATGTCACTTTCTCAGCAATTTATAAAACTAGATAAAAAATCATTGAGATACAGAAGGTGTATTATTAATCACCTTGATGTAATGGATATTTATAGAATAGTACACCCGACAACTATAGCAAATACTTCTTTTCTCCATTTTATGAGCACACAGGATATTCACTTACTTAGACTGTGTGCTAAGGTATGAGAGTTTTCATTCACTGAAAAAGAGTCGAATTCATGAGTCGTATGTTTCCAAACCACAGTGATTTCAGTTAGAAATCAGTAAAACTTATAGGAAAACCATATTACTTGGAAATTAAAAAAATAGTTCTAAATAATTCATGAATAGATGAACAAGATGAGAAAATATTTTTGAATCAATGATTATTAGAATATATCGAAATTTGTGGGATGCAGCAAAAGCAGAAATTAGGGTAAACACTGTGACTTCAAATGCTTACATTTAAAAAAGCAAAAAGGTCTAAAGAATAGTGATATAAAGTTCCATTTTAAGCTTAGAAAAAGTAAAATAAATCTGAAGTGGGGAGGCCTAGGAGAATGAACACAGTTGCCAAAAATCATGAGTAAAAGAGGTACTGTCATTACAAATCCCATAAATATTCAAATATAATGAGGGTTTTTGGACAGTTTTATGTCTATAAATTCAACAATTTAAATGAAATGGGTAAATTATTGAAAAACAGTTTGACAAAACTGACACCAGGTGAAACAGAAAATCTGAATAGCCTTTTATATATTAAATAAATTGAACTTACTACCAATACCTTACCAAAAAGAAAGCTCCATGTGCAGATGATTTACTAAGACATTTCATCAAGCATTTAAATAAGTAATTTCAATCTGAAACAAACTTTTCTGTTTTAAATTGGGAGAGAGGGAGAATGAAAGAGAGAAAGAGAATTAGTTCTGTCCATCGTTTCATCTGGTCCTTGTGCTCCTCCAACACCCAGCTGGATATGTGGCACTGGGGCTTGAACCTGGATGCCAGGCAAGCGCTCCACTGCTGAGCCACCTCTCCAGAAAATAGAAGAGGGAACACTTCTTCACCCATTTCACGAGGTCAGCATAATCCTAAATCTGATACAAATATTATAGAAAAAAAATTACAGACCGGTATCCCTCATGAACATAGACACAAATATACTTAATGTAATTTTAACAAATCAAATAAAAAACGATATGATGTATTATGACCACAAGCTTATCCTAGAAAAACAAGGCTAGTATAACATAAAAAAAAAAAAATCAACCAATATTACCCACCACATTTGCAGAATAAAGGAGAAAAGGCATATTGTTAGCCAGTTCATAAAAGGGGCTTGGGCTGTGTGGGGTGCAGTGTGCCTGAACCCCTGGGTTTAGTCCCCAGCACCATAAACAAAATAAAACTTGGCAGCGTTATTTTTTTTTGACAAATCAAAACAAAACAAAAAGTCTCTCGGCAGATACGTGTGAAGAAGAACCTCTTTGGTCTATCAAAGGGTGTCTATGAAGAAAATAAACTCTATAGCTAATATTGTACTCAGTGATGAGATTTGAACTTTTTTAAAAAAAGATCAGAAACAAGGTAAGTAAGTGAATCCATTTTTACCATTTCAGTTCTTCATTAAATACACAGCCCTGCCCATTACTAGATAGGAAATAGACATGAAGATTAGGAAAAAGCAAAGCCCTTTTGTTTGTCAATGGCATGGTAGTTTCTGTATAAAGTCCTAAATCATTTATAGAAAAACAATATTTGCTAAACAGATATGCCTGACAAATACTGAAGATTTGCAAAGAACTCCTAATGTTCAATGATAATAATAATAATGATAAAACCCTGGATCACAATTAAAATGTAGGTAAAATGTTGAATAAATACTTTACAAAGGAAGATAAACAAGTACCCAGTATGCACAGGGAAAAAATTGGTTAACAGCATTTGTTGTGAGGGAAATGCAAATTAAAGCATAATGAGATATTATCATGTATTTTATGGAATGGCCAAAATTAAAACTACTGACAATATTAAATGTTGTCAAAAGATTTGAAATATGGGGCTGGAGCAGTGGCTTAGCAGTTGTGATACTTGCCTGGCATGAGCGAGGATGCAAGTTCAAACCCCAACACTATGTATACAATGAAGTGTTGGAGCACTGAAGGCCACATGAAAAACCGAATAAAATTGATTCTCTTTTTCTCTCTCTCTCTCACTGTCCCTCTCTCTTAAAATAAAAAAAAAAAAAAGATTCGAAACAAGACATCTCGTACATTGATGGTGGGAATGTAAAATGGTACTACTTTGGTAAAAATGCTGTGAATTTTTATAAACTTATAAAATGACCTGTAATTTCTATTCCTAGATATTTATGCAAGAGAAATAAAAACATATATTTACCAAAAGATATACCAAATAGTCTAGCAGCTTTATTCATAATGAAACAAACAGTGGGAACCACCCAAGTGATTCTCAGGGAATGGATAAATACGCTGTGGCTTATTTATCCTATTGAATACTATTGTTCAATAAGAAAAAACAGACTTCTGATACAGGCAACCACATGGATAAAACCTCATAAACATGCCTAGTGAAAGGTGTCTTATAAAAAGACATTTTTTGTTTGATTTATATGCTGCTTGAGGATAGATTAAAGCAATGTGGTATGGAAAAAATCAGAAATGTGGTTGCCTCTTATGGGGTGGGGGGTAGTAATGACTGGGAAGAAACAAAGGGAAATTTCTGGGTTCTGATAACGTTGATTAGGGTTCTGTTGTGCAGATGTATGTGTTTGTACAAATTCATAGAATGGAATCCTTAAGATTTGTGTATTTTATCTTACACAACTTTTACCTGAAAATAATTTGATCTCTGGCTAATAATACAGTTAGATATAAAGCTTTACTATAACCTAATTTGAAATACTTTGCTATAAATAAAACTGGTTGATGTATGAATAGAGTAGGATGATACATATATGATTAAAGCATTTACAGTGAATGTTAATTAGACACCAAGCAGTGGGTACAGAGGTGTTCATTGTATAATTCTTCAGCTTTTGTGTATGTTAAAATATTTTCCTAATTAATGCTGGGGAAAATGTTTAAAAGCATTTTTCATGATGAAAGTGACATATGTCTAGCAAAAATATTTGGAAAGTGTAGGAAAAAAAGGAAGAAATATTTCTCACAGCAGAGGCATCTAGAAATAGCTATTACTTAATATGTTTCAGGCTTTTTTTTTCCCTGTGCTTCATTTTTGCTCTGGTTAATAGCTGGGATTCTATTTTACATGCTCTCTTGCATCCTGTTTTTTTCCTCCAATGAGCTTTATAACGTATCCCTTCCACTGCCAGATGACAGTCTACTGAACTAATGTGCTGCAGTTGGCTTAAGGCTTCCTCCTATGTTATGTGTTTAGACTGTTTCCCCCACATACTGCCATAATAAGTATCTTTGTCCAAAAGTTTATTTTATTTTAGATTATCCCTTTATGATAGGTCTTTGTGAATAAAAGTACTATGTCAAAAGGCATAAAAGGTTCTAAAGGCATAAAAGGTTCTATAGCCATTCGTATACATTGTCAAATTTACTTTCCCACCCTTTTCTTTCCAGAGTAGTTCCTGAGACATCCATGCAGAAACCCCAGAACTCCCAAAGTCCGATGAAAATGTCACTCACCTAGAACATTTGTTATCCATTAGCTGTATATCAGACGACATTTTTAGTTGTAATTTCTCCATTATTCCACAGCCCAGAAAGGTTTAGTAACTTGCCTATGAACCAGCTAGTAATTAGCAGAGCTACCCTGTATGTCATCGCCGTATCCAGCACAAAACAGGTGCTTAATAAGCTTCATAAATGAACACACTGATGAATGAAGGCATCAGGGGCTTAATCAGATCTACAATTCTGGTGTATTTCCCTTCAGAGCTCTTAAAGATCTAGTTTCCTTCTCATATTAGCCTGGATGTTGTTCTCATTTGTGTATTGGTTTATTCTGTCTGTACTTCCCTCATGGAAAGAAAGTTGTCTTTTCATTTGCCTTTGGCTTAGGCCGCAGAATTACATGTAGCATGGGCTACATGTAGCATGGGCCACATGCTACAAGGTACTCATTGATCTGTTGTTAGGAATGTAGTCCAGTCCCAGTGACATCAAGATGTGACTGCTTCCTTGCCTGCTGGCATTGACGAAGGATATGAAGATAGATAGAGACAGATAGGTAGATCTCTTTTACAAGACCACACACACACAAAGCACATGGTTCTGTCTTCTGGGGGCAGAATGTTCTGTAGGTTTCTGAAGGCAGTGAGATTATGTGTTTTCCCCCAGTATATGGGTGCCCTCTAGACTGCCATAGGCCCAGGGTGAGGGATCTGGGTATAAGGTGTAAACAGTAGACCATTGGACCTTGGCAGTGGTTCCTTGTGTGGCATGAGCAGGTGCCTGGGATGATGTGATTCCAAGAGTGTTGAGTGTTGCTGGCTTATGGGGAAGTGACCTTTCTCTGAAACAGACTAGATGAGGAGGAGGATGGGCCATTCCCTTGCAAATAAACCCAGGAGGAAAGGATTGTTTGTCCTTGTGTGCAGGAAGCAAATGAGATTAATTATTCCTTATTTACTGCCATTCTTTGATCAGAGAACGAATCAAGTATTGCTGTGAGCAGCTGCGTACTCTCTTGCCATATATAAAGGGGAGAAAAAATGATGCAGCTTCAGTTCTTGAAGCAACAGTTGATTATGTGAAATACATCCGGGAGAAAATTCCTCCAGCCATTATGGGCCAGGTATTCAACTTCTAAAGCTTTGAATACATAATATTTAATGCTACAATTTCATTTCATTTTTTAAACTGGAAATATATGTCTTTGTATATGTGTAAAAAACCCATTATCTATCCAAAGCAATGTCAATCACTGTGTGTTTCAGATTACAGAAGCCCTTCAGAATAACATGAGGTTTTGTAAGAAACAAATGCCCATCCAGCTGTCCTTCCCAGGCACAGTCTTGGAACAAAGGTATGATCAGGGCTCTTGTGAGTCCACAGTCTGCTTTTTATTTTCCTTCCTTGCTGATGCCAGCTGTGTAGACAGAAATGGAATCCGTGCACAGTGACAACTCAGGTACTTAGTAAGGATCAGTGAACTTTTCCCATTGCTGATGTGCACCATTTCATTATAGTGATAAACACAGGTAATAGTCTCATGTTCACAGCCCTTTTATCATTTTTTCTCCTCCTTTTGTTATTCAAGGACTTTAAAATGGAGCTTGGCCACGCCTGACGGTAGTAACTGTAGCCGTCCAGCAGGGGCACTGTGAACTCCGGGTGTTTGAGGGCCCAGAGCATGCAGCCCTATTTCAGTTAGCAAGCCTTAAGTAAACTCCCTAGTACAAAATGTGCCCTGCCAAATGATGGCTTACTTGTTTAGATTTATTAGAATACATAAACAAAGGAATTGTGGAGGAAAAGCTGGTCAGTCGTTGCCAAGGAATCATCATGAGTTCCATTTAACTCTTTGTTCTCATATTGTAAATAATCCATACGTTTTTTAGAACTTGATTGGTAGAAGAGCATTTGAACTCACAATGTTCTGTTGTCTTTCTGGAATAATATGCAAACTGTTATTGTTTCTTTTCAAGGGAAAACAGTATGTTGACAAGCACTTACTCCCCTGTGAGAGGGATCCAGTTCCTGGCTAATAAGTGCTTGAATGTGTATTCCGTTGGTACTGCAGGGGACTCCTTGGATCAAGGTGTGAGAGGTGAGCCACGTGTAATGCCTGTGCTGCTTGTGGGATGCTGGGACCTGTATGGACCTCCTGTGCACATCTGGCCCTCTGTGCATTTGTTACCATAACCAGGGGATCAATGTAGCTGAAAGATTACATCATGAGTCCTTCCAGTGTTGTCAACTTGAAGTTCATAAGGTGGCCATAGTATGCAATTTAAATAGTGTTATTACAGAAATTGGGTTCAAATCTGACCTTTATTACCAGAAAGCTTATCTTGCTAGTACATGATAAGCTCATTGATAATTTGGTTTATTATATAAATAAATATAGGTGTCCCTCAGTATGTATGGAATGTTTGTTCTGGGTCCCCCCTGAAGCTACCAAAATCTGTAGCTGCTCAAGTCCTTTATATAAAAATGGCATAGTATTTGCATACAAAGTGTGCATATCCTCTCCATAAACAAAATCTTCTCTAGATGACTTACAATACCTGATACAATGTAGATACTATGTAAATAGTTGCTATATCGTGTTATTTAGGGAATTATGACAAGAAAAATTGTCTGCACATTCAGCACGTTCAGTATGGATGTAATTTTTTTAAAAAAATTTCAATCCATGGTTGGTTAAATCCCACAGATGCAGAGGGCTGATTGTCTTCATATTAATTCAGCAGCAACTGTGTACTGAGCATTTAGCATAGCATTTACCTTCTCACGTTTCTTTTAAATTTTGCCTTCTCAGTGAGTCCTTCTTAACCTCCTGGTTAAAACTGCATACTCCTCCCCACCATGCATAATGCAGGCTACCCCTTACCCGCTTTCTCTGCTGGCTTTGTCTTTGTAACATGCCACCTGTTAATATTCTTATTTCTGATGTTTTGTTTATTGCCTGTGCCACTCTGAAGGTAGGGAGCTTTTTTGCTAGTTTTGTTCATTGCCTGTATTTCTAATACCTAGCACAGTGACTAGTACGAAGTAAGTGCTCAGTAAATGCTTATTGTACAAACATTCATTGTGCTTGCCCACTGGGAGGCATTTTTGTTATATGTGCTGTATAAACCTAGGCATATCCATGTACTTGTAGAAATAAGGAGATGACAAAAAGAAAGGAGCCAGACAAAAAGAATACAACTACTAGTTTGTGACTTTTGGTATTTCTGAGGATAAATCTCAGCTGAGAAAACAGTAAGGCATGGAATTCCTATCCTCAGGTTGGCTGCTGGGTGACAGGACTGCCGGGCTCTCTAGGCAGTTAGTCTTAGGTGACACATCTGTTGACTTCTTCCAAGGGATTCTGCTCTTAGCATCTCCCTTGTGTTGGGAATGCTCACACTCCCTAATTGATTGCAATATTGTCCCTTAGTTCTCAGCTTAAATGTCCCTGCCTTAAAGATGAAGACACACAGATGGACAAGCTGCAGTTCTTTTTCTTATGGAGCAGTGGCAGAGAGCATCACAAAAGCAAACCATGGTTCACCCAGTATTTTAAGTGCTTTCTTAACAGTACTATGTGCATGTATGGAGGGGTTTTCAGAACCACAGGAACAAATGAAGTCCTTAGGGTTGGTGTCTAAATTCAGAAGAGAAAAGGGAGTCAAAAATAAAACACAGTTCTCCTTGTTGATATAATCAGATAATCAACAAGATTGTGGGGGTTTTTGTTTTTTAGTCAATTTAGACTTTTCTCCTGGCCTGGGGAAAAGAGGAGGAGAATGGAGGTGGGTGGAAACCACCATGAGCCACAGTTGAACTGCTTAAGGCTAAATGTGACATGGGATGATTAAATTGGCCCAGATTAAATCAGATAGAGGTCATTCCACAGGCATATGCTTGTCAGTGATATTTCTTGTACATTCATTACTGTTTATATTCTGCAGAAAATGTGAAGCACTGTTCTTATGGTAGAGTTCAGGCCTTTCAGTGCCCATGCATCTTATGGCAGTGCATTATCCAAAGAAGGAGGAGACCTGCAAGGTCAACCAATCAAATACACATTTTATTTGTTAACATATGTTTTCTTTTTTGAAAAGCTATGTGGGTCCTTTGCTAATCCAACTAAGCTCATGACTGTTCATGTGTTCCCTTCAAGTCTCTTTCCGGGCCTACTTTTCTGTAGTAGTAAACATATTGGACACTTGTTTCCTGATTGTCTTACTTAACTTTGTGTCATACTTTAATGGTTTTAGTAGTTTAGTGAATGATTTATGGAGTAATTTTCTTAGCCATCTTCCACTTGCTGTATGTAGTGCTTCTATTGGGGGCAGAGAGATTTTATCCATCGTATGATAGGAAATACTTCCCCACATATAGGGTTTTCTGTATTTTGGATTTATCCTAGAGCTGCAGTCCTGGAAGTATGTAGTGGATGAGTTACAGAAAAGAGAACATGAGTATACATATATATAGTTTCTAATGTATGTTGCCAAATTATCTTTGGAAGAGGATCAGGATCAGAAGAATTGCACTTAGTTAAGCCTTACAAATTTCACTTTGACCACCCAGGTCAGAAAATTGAAGGCTATAGAAGCTAAATGGTCACCCAGGGTCCTAAGGTTTCTGTGCTGAGCCTAACCTATAACACAGATGTGTTTAGACTACATCAACTTATCTTTTTCTTCTTCTTTTTCATTAATCTTTGTACACATTTGCTTTAATTATTTTTCACAAATATTCTGGATACATTTGTATTTAAAGTAGATATAAAGTTACATTATTTCATTTTCATTAGTATTACTGGCCAAAAGAAAATAGTTATTTGAGATTACACTGTTAACATTATACGTTTAAATATTTTTGTGGTATGAGATTTTATTTTTCACTTCAGTGATAAAAGATTAACCAAGCTTTATTTGTGGATGGAGTTGTTCTTTCCCACATTCTTCATTGCTTCTTATGAAGCAATTATGATGAAAGCCAAATACACACACACATACACACACACACACCAATAGACATAGAAATCTGCTGCTCCTCTGAAATCTCTTTTCATGACACATGAACACTAATTTATAAAGTGTTTATTGTATTAAATATCACTACTAAGAATATCACCTTCTCCATCAGCATTTAAGCATAGCAGTAGTACAAGTGTATTATGTGAGGAAATGAGACAAGATAATTTATTCCAAAAGTGGTCATCTAGAGATATGGAATTATGTATACAGTATTGACAGATATTGGTTCTTTCTTATTATAGGTCAGTCAAGTTCCACTTCAGAGACTGCTATTGGTGATCTGTATAAAACTCGAATTCCCAGTGCAGCCCTCTCTCTCAATTCCTTCCATGCCGTCAGATACTATTCCAAAGTTATCCCTTCCTATGATGCAGCTGCTGTAACAAATCAAAGCATTTCAGTTCATTTACCATCAACTGTGCCCAAAGTCTCGAAGTTTCTTCCCCAGCACCGCAACTCCCTGCTGGGCCAGACATCTACAACACATCCAAACTGTCTGGTAAGTCTTCCCGGGTCTGTGAGTTCAACTGGACTCTCACTCTGGCCAGGAGAGTACTTGGACTTGGACTTTGTTGTCATGCTCTGTTGGAAAGCTCTTAGCCTGGGACCTAGGGTTGTGCTGGTTCCTGAGTTACTCTATCTGATAGGTGAGAACCAGTGCAGTGGACCCAGCCTCTGATTCCCTGTGCTACAGGGCTATCTTGGTTTCTAGAATCAGTGGAGTCTGAGTCTCTGATAGATTGACCTTAAGTGACCAGATGGAATCTGATTTCTTCTGGTGCTGATTGCCACTCCCTTCTGTCCCTCCCTTTTGCTTCTTCTCAGAGCTCCTAGGATGCCACATCCTGTTTCACCATCTTCACCCTCAGCTGGCTCCATCCAGCTGCAGCTTTCTCTCTCAGGCTGGTAGCTGTCACTCTCACTATATCAAAGCCAGATGTTCACTACTGAGCAGATTTCAGAGATTTGAAATAATGCAATAGATAATTACTGAGCACTCATTATGCTCCAGCAATGTGCTTACTTGTTATGTTAAGGAGGTGGTATTTAAAAATAGACAGGATCCCTGCCCTCAGGGAGCATCATGGAGGTGCAGCAGAACAGACAGTTGTGATGTGGATTGGAGCATGGAAGGACAGTACCCTAATGCATGTGATAACTGCACTTGAGAGATGGGAAGCTCCGCTTACCTCTGAGAATTTCTGTCTAAGCTAAGCTCTAAAGACAAAGAAATAGCCAGGTAAGAGGTTCCAAGTCATGGGTGAGGAGGGGAAGGACATTTCAGGCAAGTGGATCAGCATATATAAACAATAGAACCTTTAGTCTTCAGAAGAAATTCTAGTTCTAGTGAAAGACCCAAACAAAATTAGCCTGCTTAAAATGGACTTGTGATAACTTTTAAACTTTTGCATATTAATAATATTTGACATCTTTTGAGAACTCTATGGGTTCTGTGCCATATACTTCATGTACTTCATGTGGATTATTTGAAGAATTCCCAAAGCAATTCTTTGAGGGTAGATACCATTATCTCCATATAACATCTGTAAAATGGGAATAATAGTAACCCTCCCAAAAAACATGTGTGAGAAAAATATTCCAAAAGAAATATTAGAATGGGTATAGTATTGTTGCTAATGATTATCAGTATTCAACAAGATCATGGTAAATGAAAAGGTTTCAAAATTATTTTTATTTGTTTGAGATAGGTTCCTATTTTATTGCACAATCTGGTCTGCAACTCTTGGACTCAAACACTTCAGCCTTCTAAGTAGCTAGAACTATAAGCGTTTGCCACAGCAAATGCTCTTTATTTTTAAGTTGTTGACAAGTACTTACTCTATATGGGTTTTTTAATAAATTATAAGAAAATAATTACTTTTAATAATAATAAATGCATATTTTAAAGCTTGTGGTTAAAAAAATTAAAATAAAGCCTGTAGTCACTTGAAGATTTCACATGGTGTTACAAATTATTTCATATCATTTTTGTACATGAAAAATACATTTGTGACATTTTGAATAAGGATGGACAGGATTCCATTAATGTGGTTTTTTTCCCTCCTTTCTAGCAACAGTTTTGGGCATATTAATAGCACATCTTTGAAATTCACAATGTAGACCACCTGCTGGGTGCGTTTGCCAATACAGAAAGAGTCAAACAAAGAATAATTTTGAAAGCTACACCCAGAGACCTAATATCAAAAGAGTTGGCATTGTCTGGCTTCTGATAATGTGCTAACAGCTTCTGCACATAGAAAGACGGGCTGTGAAAGTGCCAGTCACGCTTTCACTCATCCTCATCCCTGCTTGATCCCCCCAAACCAGAGAGCTTAAGAACATATGGCCTAGGTGACCTAGCCTCTTTCTTTTTTTCATCAAAAAATATTCCACAGTTTAGAAAAAAAATGCACTTCAAAGAAGATCCATCTGGATTTAATAAAAGGATAAGATTGGGAAAGTGCTTTGACACTGCTGTGTCACTGAGCACAGATACTACAATTGGATTCTTATTTTGGTGTCCCTGTGAATTACTCTCACTTATTTCTAGGTGGTATCTTTTCTAGATTTGACTTTTTAAAGAGCTTCGTTTATTCATCATCCAAACTAAGATACCAAGAGAGACGCTGAACTGTGTTTCCCTCTTCTTTTGATGATTAACAAATAAATTGATGTGTTTGCCTTTGCACTTCCTAACCCTTTGTGTGAAATGATAGCCAATAGGCAAAATTTTGGGATCTGTAGTTGCAGACTAGCAGATCTCTACATTAGAAAAAAAAAAGTTTTATATTTCACCAAATTGTTCTTATGTGTAAGTTTTATTAAAGAAAGCATTCAGTTTGACCCTGAAAAACCATTTTGTCTTGTTTCATAATAATGCATTCCCTCTTTTTAGTACTACTATGAATTTGATTTTACTAGATTTTTTGAGAAGTTTAATAATTTAGGCATAATTTTCATATTCTGTAACATGATTATATAAAATGATGGAATCTGTAGATATTTGACATACTTTGTGAAAGAACTTGGAAGTTTCTAACTAAGGTTCTATGATTATTATTACAAACGGGTGTTGACCCTTCATATTCCTGCCTGTAATTGCTTTGAATTGGAAGAGAACCTACTGAGGTGTTCTGAGCACCGGGAGCATTGCCCACATCCCCAGCTGGTCTGGATTGCTGCCGGTGCTTTTGCTTAGGTGGGGGTTTCTCTAAATCCACACATGAACTGTAAGAAGATGCTTGTGGCTAGGAAGTCGTCAATAGATGACCCAGAGAGTGTGACCCCCAGAACTGTCTGACTACTTGTTGCTCCTACGGTCCCCTTTTCCGTTCACATGAAAAGAAGCGCATCAGAACCATCGTTAAAGCTCTGCTGTCTTTTCAAGGCCAGTACCGTGATCCTCAATTTCACTGCAAGTGTCCAAATTCTTTTCTACGATGGAAAATTTCATTTTTTAAAAATTATGCTGTTCCCAGTAAGCTCTACTGTTAGCCAAAGTGGAAAGGTTAGCCAGGCCTTAGCCCTTAGAGAAACAGCAGGGTTTTCTTTGTAAAATCAAGTTGGTTGGCTATGAGACAGAGCAATGCAATTTTCACAATGAAAAAGGTACAAGAAGCTTGCGTAGAATAGGTTATGGCTTGTAGGTTTCACACTGATGGAGGCAGACTTAGCAGGACATGGTAGATGATCCAGGGTATGGTCTTGAGGAAGGGCTGAGGATTAAGGTGGACACCCATGTTTCTGGATTTGGTGGATAGTTTTGATGTTCACTGGTAGAACACAATGTGAAAAGCACTTGGAGGAATGGCACTGGAAGATGACAGTTTTATTTGGGAACACGTGGCTTTTTGGTAATGATAGGATATCCTAGTAGAAGTACCCAAAACACACTCAGATACGTGTAGTATAGGCAGAGGTGTGGATGAGGGATGAAGGGGCTTGGAGGATCATCAACACTGGGAGGGGATTCAGACATTATCTGGTAGGAGTGACCCAGATGACCCATAGGACCTGGTAACCCTGCAGTTCTGTTACACTGGGTAAATCAGCATAAGAAGTCACTTGGTCAGACTCCTAAGACAAAGCATTGCAAATTACTAGAGATCTGAGGTCCATGGGTAAACCCCTCAAAGGTGGAGGGTATAAATTGCCAGCAGCCACTGGTTTTTTTACTTTTTTGAATTATGAGGAATTAAATTTCTCCTTATTTCTAGCTTCTAAAAAAGTAAAAACGTAGGCAATGCTAGGTCTTTTTCTAGTGTGACAAAACAGGAACAACCTGCTCAGTTGAAGAAGTGCCTACCTTTTTACACAGAATATTAGTTTTTTGATCACTCTTCCCAGTTTGCCTTGTTCATTGAAGTGATTTCCTGATCCCTGCAGGGATTCCAGTTTGGCTCCTGAAAGAGAAGTGGCTCTTTTACACAGGGGAGTCAGTAGTTTAGGGATGGGAGAACTTTCAATTCAGATTCCAAGGCCATACCCCACCAAAAGAAACAAACCAGACATATATATCATTGACTCTCAAATCTGGCAGCACTTATGAATTTAGTAAAGCTATACATTTTAGGATCCTTTCCCAGAACTTATTACAGAATTGTAGGATATTGCAGGTGCAGTACTCTGTATAGAATGATTCTGATGCATGACTAGGTTTGGGAACCACTGATAGATTTATAACATGCAACCCAAGGGCACTCCAGGGCACGGTAAGAGCTGAAGACAAGTATTTTCTTACTCAGCTTAGTATTGCTGTGACGATTTTACCCAGCAGAACAACTTAAAGGAAGAAAAGTTGATTTTGGTTCACAGCTTCAGAGATTCAGTCCATAGTCAGCTGACTCCATAACTCTGGGCCAAGTGAGGCAAAACATCACAGAGGGTGGGTGTGACAAAGAAAAGCTGTTCAATTTCAGATGCGTAAGCAGAGTCTGAGTGCAAGGAGCCAGGGATAATATCCCCAAGAGCCCATCCTCCAGCCACACCCTACTTGCCTAGAGTTGCCACCCATTAATCCATTCAAATTATTAATCCATCAAATGGCTTAATCCTCTGATTAGGTTGCAGTTCTCTAGTAATCGAATTCACCTCTGAACATTCCTGCATTGTCTCATGCATGAGCTTTCTGGAGACACTTCATGTGCAAACCATAACAGGAGGTAAAGTACAAAGAGCACAGCCCTCCCCAACCCAGAATTCCTCCACCCTGATGGATGAAGAAAGGTTTTGCTGAGGTGCTGATTAGATAGCAATCTAATAAATGATTATATATATAGTAACTCAAATGCGGGAGTGAATGCTGGGAATTTCAAGTGGATATGCCTCAGGAGAATGAGTGAGGCAGGGTGTCCCTCACTTTATCTAGATGCAGTGAAAACTGCTTGGGTGAAGGTAGGTGCTTTGAATTTTTATCAGATCTTTCATGTTTTGTAAAGTTATTCTAAAAGTATTGTTCAAAGTAGAATACCACTTATGCATAGTGGTATTCTGCAAAATAGTGAACTTTGGATATGTCATTTCATGGCACCAACATAACAGAATCTCACCAGACCTGACCCTGAGCCTTCTGGCAGTTTTCTGTCCACCTATCAAGCATGTCCTTCATTCTCCCCTTTCCTTCTGTGTGTCTCCCAGGTGCATGGAATGAGGAAACAGGAAGCCCAGGATCACCTTGGTTAATCCGGTATCAAGAGCTGGTTTCATCACCATGGAAACATGACACTTCTGTGGAGGACAGAGAAATCCCTTATCTCTGTATTTTTCAAGGTTGTTTTTATATTCCAGAATAATGTTCTTTCTGAAAACACGGGGGGAAAAAACCCAGGAAAATGCACACAGCTATATACACAATTATATCACATAATGTCTTGTACGCTGCTGAATTTTACTCATCATACTAAAGTAAAACTACTTTTTTATCTTTATCTCAAATCAAAGTTTTCCAGAAGTCAGATTACAAAACAAGTGGAAATGGACTCTTCTGGTAGAAACTTCAGTGAAATAGATTTCTAAAATGTACAGATCAACTTTTTCTGAGAAGTGGTCTGCTAAACTATATATCCCAAGAAGTCTTTGCAAACAGATATTCCTTTCTACTGAGTTCTAACTCTAGTAGCCTTAACGCTATCTGAGGGTGTTGGGATTGGTGGTATTTTATAAAACATGAATCCCTCCTCCTTTCAGCCCAAGCTGCTTCATTGTGTCCCTTAAAACAATAGCTAAACTTTAAAAGAAGTTCTGTGGCATAGGAGTTATGAGTCTCCATGTCATTTTTAACCCCCCACCGACAAGTTTCAACATGACATGCACCTGGTAGCATACTTTCCCCAGACCAGGACAACTCAATTTTGAACTAGAAACTACTGAAAAGTAGAGAATCTTTCCCACAGCCGTGTGTCTATTAGGGTAGATGCACAGAAACAAGAGTTCCTGGTTTCTATCACTACTCCTGTGGGTTCTCTTAAGTTGTGTTCTAATACTCCTGAACCTAATGTTCATAGAACATTAATAAAGGGGTGAAAATCCCTCAGGATTCACAGCCCTGGATTAATTACTTGTTTTTTTTTAATTTTTAGATTTTATTTACTGTAATCAAAAAATGGAAGAATTGATTTTTATCTCCTAATAGAGTATTATAATTGAACTACCCTTTTGTGACATTTAACTGGTAAAATAATGACTTTAGATGTCTCACTGAAGGAGACATTCTGTAATTTTCTTTTTTGTACTCTTCCATAAGGTCAGTGAGTCAAGAGCTAGACACAAATGCCCCTAAGACTTTGACAGAGTTAAGGAAAGCAAAAAATACTGTTTGGAGAAAATTGTGAACAGATCGTTCTGGCATTAAGGGACTTTTTAAAGAGTTGATCCTAATCTTGCGCAACTGAGAAAGCACTGCAGGACTTACTCTGAGCTCAAAATACTCCCTTGCTTTCTTGAGACACATGAGACGAATTACATATGGGGAAGGGAATTCCTTTCTTGACCACCATTGCCCTCATCCTGTGAAGCAAGAGCCATAAGCTTCAATATAAATATTATTGCTGGCCACAAGACTTCCCTGGTCCTTTTTAAAAATCTAGCCACAGAATTTGACTGGCAGAGAATGTGTTTATACTTAGTGTTGCTATCAATTCTCCCTAAAATGGAAAACCTACAACAAAGGATGCAATAAAATGCAGCTCTCTGGGGTGGGATTTGTGTCACACAAGGAGCTGTTATAGGGAGATCATGTTAAGGGATTTGCACTTACAACCTTGGCTGTAGTCCAGCCAAGGCTGGGAAAAACACTGCCAGTTTTCTACCCCAGCAGCAAATGATGTAAATTCACCCTACAATGAGGAATATCTGCTGGCCTCAGTTGGTAGAGGTGAATGTGAAGGTGCTTGTATAAAAGAATTGCTTGTTGAGGCCTAAAATAGTTTAAAAAAAGAAGATGCCAAGCCAGCATTTTATCACAGGTTAACTGCATTAGAAAAATTGGGTTAAAATGTTAAATCTCAGCTACTGGAATTGGCTTTGTGTCATTTGGGTATTTCCTTCACATGCTAATGAAAACTCAAGAATAGTAATCAGATCCCATTGGCAAAGCCAAGGCAGTCATGGCAGGCTTCCAGCCGAAAATTATTTTTCACTGTCTACCCTTGGATATTCTGCTCCCACTTAAAGGCAAGGCAAAGCCGTGGGGTCTTTTTCCTCCTTGGCCCGAGCCAGGCCTGGCCTCCTCTAACATGTCCCTAATACTGCTCTTTCCATTTCCCAGGATCTTACCTTTATCATGAATGCAGCTTTGCCTCTGTATCACCAAATTCCTGATGTTCATTCAAATCCTGCTTGTCCATTGTTCAACTCTGGGCACTGAGTACCTTCCACATGGGCATGCTCCCGTGAGAGGAGGCAGTTTAGTGTCTTGAGCAAGAGACTGGAAGTCACAATGGTGACCTCTTAGTCTAACTCCACTACCCACTAATTGTATACATTTGGGTAAATTATTTACCTCCTTTCACTTGTTTCTTCTATTAAATGGTGTGACCATATTCATTTACTTAGTTGGGTACTGGGGATTAAAGCCAATGATCATAAAGTGCCTGGCATTTAGTGGACCCTCACTAAATGGCAGCTGCTGTTACTGTCTCACTACCCTCCCTTCGTGCAGCCTGTCCACTCACGGAGACACTGTCAGCACAGGAGGGAACAAACTCATGATTCTCAAGGTCACTTCATGCCACTCTTCCCAGCTATGTGGCTTCTATGTGTGACTCTGGGGTACTAAGGAGCCCACAACTGAGTTGGTCATCTCTAATCCCAGGATTTCTCTTCTCCCAGCCCACCCCCAGCCTTAGGGGCCCATTTATGTTAGAAGAGAATGTGGTAAATTTAATCCCAGCTTCAGTGCTTCTGGTCTTACCTTAGGGCTTGTGAGCAACTATTTCTGAGGCTCATTTTTATCATCTGTAGAATTAATACCTAATTTTCAAGTTTGCTTTGAGGAGTAGAGACCATTCCTGCCTCGTCATTAAGGACAGCACCTTTCTGATAGTAGGAGCTCAATAAACAAAATATACTGCTAGTTATATTGCTTACTCCTTTTTGTACAAGTTTTGCTCTGTTCCTTTGCTGAAAGTGTGCCACATTCTGTTCTTTTCCTCTGTAACTTCTGCTTTCCTGCCTCTTACGTAGACCCATAGACAATATCAATAAACAACATTATTACTGGTATCTCTTATCTTTTGGAAGATATTTTAATTTGTATTATAAAAGTAACGTGGGTTAATACAAATTAACAATAAACAATTACATAAAATCTCTCTTCTTTTCCCTGAAATTCTGTTCTTTGGAGCAATCACTTCTAAAAACTTGATGTATTTCCTTCTATGTATTCTCTTATGCATATGAAGACACATGAAGTATGCATGTAATGAGACATTTTGACTTCTTACCAAAGTGGAATCATGACTTCACCCTTTCAGTGGCTGATGTTGTGCCTTATTGTAAGACTATCTAAGAATGCATTTAGATTCCCAGTCATATAAATGCAGGGATTTTTTTTTGCTTATTACTTTTCACAAATTACAATAAATGTCATAGTCTTTGTATCATGCAGATACTTAATGTATCTGCATGATACATTAAGTCAATCAGTATTTATCAAGGCCTCTTTATGCAGAAAGCACTGGTCTAGCAAACTCCTTCACTTTAAGGAGCTTATGTGCTACTCGAGAGTTTGTGGAAGAAATAAATATAAAATGCTGTGGTACCCTATGGAGAAAGGAAGCAGGGCCAGGGTTCAGTTGGGATACTATTTTAGATAGGGAGGTTAGGGGACATGCTTTGATGAACTGGAACATGGAAAGAACTGGATGAAAATAAGAGAACAGACTTCACAGTGATCTGGGAAGGGAAAATTCCAGATTCAAGGGTGGCAATAACCCTGGATATTCACAGAGCAGCAAGCAGGCCAATAGGGCTGGAGGGGAGCCATGGGGAGGCATGGTATGTCCCCAGAGGCCTGTGTCAGGACTTTGGCTTCTTGCCAGATGGAGGCTGGCAGAAGATAGAGCAGAGGTGGCACACTGTGAGTACATCTGTCTAGGACCAGTCTAACTGCTCGTTGGAACATAGACTAAGGAATGAGGACAAAGCAATGAGCTAGAAGCTGTCAGGCAACAGATGATGGTGCTCTGGCCATGGGTGGTGAAAATAATGGTTTTGGTGGACTGGTGAAGATACAAGCCTGCTTGGAGGGGTTCAAGAGAGAATTAGAGAAGATATAAAGACAACAAGAATAGACCACTCGTATTTGGAGTTTCATCACAAAATGGGGGTGTGTGAGAAATGGGGCAGGGGCTAGGGCAGGGACATGGAGTTAGAAGGGTGTCTTTAAGTTAGAAATTTCATCATGTCCATATACTGACTGTGAAGAAGGAAAGATTTATAATGCAGAAAAAGTATAATTACAGAAGTCATGTTCTTGAGTAGGCTGGAGGGCTGTAGAGACCAGAGCAGGTACAGCCCATCATTGGAAACAGCACAGAAGGCTGCAAATACTAGGATGGATAACAACTGGTGGTGGGAGGTTGGAAAGGTTGGAGAAGAGGGAAGATTGAAATGATTTTCTAAGACAATGGGAGAGTGAATGAACTATAGAAATGTAGCATTACCATGCAACTGGGGGGCTCCCACCTGATCATGAGGGTAAAGTGAGAACAAAGCATTTGTTTCTCTCCAGGTGGATCTAGCGGGTTGGCTCCTGATATTGCATAGGAAGAGATTTAAGTGTTGGTTTCACTAAACATTCTTGACAGAGAAGGACCTAGAGGGTCAAGGGAACAGGCAAGAGAACTATGATCATGAAGACTAGGGAATGTTGGCTTTACAGGAGAGAGGGAAGGGAGGCACACGAGCAGGAAAGGTGATGGGCATTTTAATGCAGACCATCAGTGGATCGAGGGCTCATCCCTTGTATGGTTAAAAAACTGTTGGCATCAATGTAGAGGGATAAGATGTAAGGACAATATGCAGGTTTTAAGAGCAGATATGGCAGTGAGAGAGTAAGCCACTCGGAATGGTGAGTGTTGAGGGGGTACTGTGATATGGCTACGGGAGAGTCGCTTTGTGAAAAAGAATATTATGGAGAGAACACAGCAACTCATAACTACAGAAAGGCCTCATTTATCCAGCGTTGTCAGTAACAGAGATTCCCATTTGTATGAACATTCCAGAAGACAAATACTTGAAGCATGTCCTTTATCATGGTGACCTTGATAGAATTCTTCCTAATGGCCAGTGAACTGGAAGCTTCAAGCTTATTTCCAAGAGAGAGTGTATTGGAATGGGACACATGCAAAGGGTGCCAGAGAGAGAGAGGATATGGGAGCACTTTAAGGAACGGTGTAACATGGGCCAGTGTTTGCAAAGATCAACCATTTCCAGCAAGTCATAAAGTCTTCCTAAGGTAATAAATCTCTGTTTTTATAATAGCAGAAGTAGGGAGGGGATCTTATTAAGTATTTGCTGATCACTTGGTCAATAACCCAAATAGGACCTTAATGTGTTAAAGACACAGAAACATAGCTAAAGTCTCAGATTAATGTACCCTCAGAGTTCACAATAATGGAGTGAGTGTGAAATACTCAATTTGCTGACAAGGAGAAAAGGAAAGTCCTTCTGTTGATGGAGTGTGACTGGATCCAGATGAGCCCTCCTCTTGAGTTGACTCTTAAGCACCTTTTAAACTGGGGGAGGATTAGGTTGGCCTTGCCAAGTATGCTGGGAGAAAGCAAATTCATCCAGAAACTACAGTGTGACCACTGGCTAGCTATTTGGAAGAAAAAAACTAGAAATAAAGCTGTATTTGGACCTTACTCAACTAAATTCCCAATATGCTATAGATTTAAATTAAAAAATTAAACTGTAAAATCCTTTAAGGAAAAAGTTATCCATTTTTATAAACATGGCATGATGTCATCTTTTAAAGAATGTCAGTGCGGCACAGACCCATATCATCTGACAGTGCCCCCACATATTTTAATAGATATGACTGACAAATGACTCATTTACCTAACATGCAAAGAGTTCTTCAAATCAATAAGGAAAAGATAAGCAACCGGAGAGAAAAACAGGCAAAAGTCGGGGACAGCATTTCATGAAGATATAACATAAAAGAATAAATAAATTAAAAGATATTCACAAAACAAACCGGTGAAAGAAACAGGTGTTTTTCACTCACCAGATTTGACAAAGATTATGAACTGTTAAAAAGAGAATGGGGGAAAATATATATAGGAATTAACAATCTATCACTTCTGGCAACCTCATCGTGATTTTTAATGTGCATATTGTTCCACAGTTCCATATCTAGGAATTCACTAGGGGTCTTCTCCTACAGAGGTGACATTAAGGGCCATAAGGACAGGCACTGATTTTTCTTCTCCCATCACAGCACAGTCTGCCCCACCACAATCAGCCAAACCCAATCCCTAAAGAGGCTGTAATTAGAAATGATCACCCTCCTTCCCCTAAAAGGCCACAGGGCTTCATGACCCTTCTTCCCCCATTTAATTTGCTTACCACCAGAAGTCAAAGCTTCTCATGTTGCTTTCCCACCACTAGAGCCCTTTGATATCTCCTTTTCAGATCCAGTCTCCACTATGAACCCAGACACTTTGTCTGGGATTAGTTGTCCACAGCAAAGCCCTTCCAGCCAACCCTCCACTCCCACCTAGGGTCCCATCTTCTCTTGACGACTGGAGGACATTCCTGAAACAACTGTCCCTTGCCCCTCTTGGACATGATGCTAATCCCTTTATACAGGATCAATTCTATAGCACAATACACTTGTTTAGAATTTCTCATTACACGCACCTAAGGCGTTCATAGAGATGTATTGGGAAGGAGGGGGAGGATGTGGTGGGTAGGGATAAAGGTGGAAAATTAGGGGGGTGTCTAGGGAGTGAATCTAATTTTCCAAATATATACATATATTGTTTCATTGGAAGCATTTTTGATTATACAACAACTAAATTTCTTAATAAAAAAAAAAGAAGAAAACGAGGCTGGAGTGGTTACATGGCTTGCCGGGCATGTACAAGTACACAAGCTCAAACCCCAGCTCCCACGTACACAGCTAAGTGTCAGAGAAATGAAAGCCATGTGAAAAACTCAATAAAAATTGATTCTCTCTCTCTCTCACTGTAATTATCTCTTAAATAAAAAAAAAAAGAATAAAACAAGAGTATGGAGCAGTGGCTTGGTGGTTACAATGCTTGCCTGGCACGCACAGGTATGTGAGTTCGAACCCCGGCACCACATACACAAAACAGTCTCAGAGCAATGAAGGCCAAGGCCACATGAAAGACTAAATAAAATTTATTCTCTTTTATTTCTCTCTCTCAATGTCCCTCTCTCTTAAAAAAATAAATAAATAAAACAAAATCCTCTTTTGTCTCCACCTCATTTCCTTCTAGCTACTGCTCAGCTTCCTTGTTCTCTAGAGACAAGGAAAAAATCTCCTTGAAAGGGCTCTTTCATGCTTTCTTCACTCCCTGACCTGCTCTCTCTCTGGTAAGCATTCTTATTGAAGTGTAATTACCCTCCTGGAAGGTTCACAAAATATAGGTGTATAGTCAGTGAATTACCACAAGGTGAATACCTTGTGTACCAACACTCAGTACCAGAAATGGAATGCTGGCCACACCCCAGAAACCTACTTCCTTCTTCCAATTCCTACCACATGCTCTTCCCCAAAGACAACACATTATTTTACCTATCTTCAAAAAATTGTCTTGGAATATTACTGTGTTTCTTTGTGCATATTTTCTTTTAGTCAGCATAATGTGAGATCTATTCAAGTGGTTAACATGGCAGGGGGCCAGATCACCTAGGTCCTAAGTCATTGGAGGGACTTTATTATTTATTTTTCTCAGTGAAATGCCTGTGGAGGTTTTAATAGAGGAGTGACATGATACAATCCTTGCACTCAGAGATTCCCCCAACTGCCATCATGAGAATGGCCTCTATGGGTCAGAGGGTCAGGATAAAGATGATGAAGAGAAAAGCTGAGAGACTGGTTAGGAAGCTACTGCATCAATCCAATCACAGTCTTAATTCTCTGGCTTTAAAAAGAAAAGGTATTGTAGGTCAGTCCCTCAGTGGAGCTAAATGAAAGCGGTTGGACCTGCAATAATTAGGCCAGCCATCGCAAGTTAGGCCTAGAAAGTAATTAACACCTTCATAACAAAAATAGCCTTTGGAAACAACCATATTTTTCTAAATTAAACTTGTTTTATGTCTGAGAATAAATAGAAGTGTCCATATTTTGAAACTTTGGGTCTTAAAAGTAATACTTCATCCAACACAAAGCATACTCAAAGACCAAAAACAAAACTAATTTCAGCTATAAGGAGAAAGGACAGGGTAGTACTGGCTCATCCAAAGCTGATTGATCAGTGGTGTAAATGTTATGGATCACAGGGAGACAAATAATTGGAACTACAATAACATGATCGGCTGTGAGGTTTTGCATCACTGTTCACATTCATCTTTATTATTCCTAACCCTTGAGACACCACAAAGATTGTTTTCTCTGATGTGGGTTTTTGCATTATTCAGATCAAAGATGACATGTGGTTAAGTTTCCATCTGCACTGTTTTTGTTGGTCTTAAGAGTTCCCAGATTTTGAAATGGAAGGTTAACATTTTTACTTAGATCCGTGTATTTAGTTCTGTGTTGATTGTCACAGCACTCTGGGCAGAAAATGGGGATTGGTGGATTCCAAATCTAGGAGCATGACAAATCATGCAAGGCTGCTGTCCTATCCATTTCCACAGCTTGTCGAAGGCAGTGGCCCTGAAGAATGTTTTTGTGGAGAAGTCTGGCTGCCTCATAAGGTATCAATATCAAAGGATTAGAGTTATGTCAAACCCGATCTCAGGTATTTACCCTTTAAATATCTATTGCCAATGCCTTTATCTAGGCATCGTGTTTTAGATTATTTTATTTCAGCTTGTACCACCCTGGAAGGAATATTCCTCTTTAGACTAATTTTTTTCTAAAGAGTTTATACTTGTCCCAAGTTTTCCGTTAAACCAACCCAGCAGGCTTTTGTCCCTAGTACAGTCTTGTCAAAGTAACAAAATTCTGCACCTTGCTGTCCCTAAACCAGAAGGCTTACTTACTTTTTAACCAACCTTCTGAAGATAATCTGTTTGCCTTTATCTCCTGACCAAAAGAAGTGATTGAAATAAGAATTTGAAGCCAGGCTGGACACAAAGTTAATGACACAAGAGCTTTGGAGTCAGAGAAACAGAAGTTCAAATCCAACCTGCATCATTTACAGGGGATGACCATGAGCAGGTTTCCTTACCCCTCTGCCTCAGTTTCCTAATCTGTGAAAACAAGGAGTTAGTAGACCTGGCTTGCAAGGTTGTAGGAAAATTCAATAAGGAACTGAGCCTGGCACAGGCCATCACTCATTAGGCGTTAGCTGCTGTTATTATTACTGATGATGTCATTGTTGTTTCCATCTGAGGACAGCAGGGGCACTTAAGTTTTGTGCCAGTAGATTCCTCACACAAATCCTCCTGGGTAACCTCTGCCTCTTTCTCTGGCTGCTATGTTTGACTTCCTGCCTACTCCAGGCAGAAAATATTAACTTTCACGATAGCCACTGCTCCAGTTTGTGGGATGAAGAAGGAAAAGGAGGTTATAAGAAAAAAGGGTGATCAGGGAGAAAAGAAACGGTGTCTACAAACTCAGCACCACTGATATAAGGCATGCTAGAGTTTTAAATTGGCTGTTGTCTCTTCGTATCTGGAGTCCCTAAGGAAAGCATAAGCTTTGCAAAGACAGGGATGATGCCCCCCATGTCTTCCAAGTCCTTCCACACTGCTGTTTTTAGGTAGCTAATCCAGCAGCCCCCAATCGCTTTTCTGCTGATTCATAAAAATGAATGTCATTTACCTGCGTGGTCACTCTGACCAGGATGCCCATGTTTCTGGAAAATTCCCAACCTTTGAGCAGTAATTTCACCCTATTCTTTCTCAAGATTGCAAAGGAGAGTGACAATAACATAGGGACACATTTTTACTTGCTCTAATTCACTTCTGAAAAAATAGATAATTTACAATCTTAACTTTATTTTAGTAGTAAGTTACTTTTGACACATTACTATTCAACTTCACCATTTCAGCAAGCACCGTTCTGGATGTGACATGAATGAACAGTGATGCCAGGAGATGAGATGAGAAGGATGTAGCTTGCTTCTCGCAGCTTCCCAGCAAGGGTAATGGGCCTCTGTTTTCATCTTGACCCTCCTGCAGGAGCACAAGGTTTCTTGCCTAAAGGGGCTTAAATGTCTCTTTATCAGATCATAACCTGCATATAAAATAGGAATTAATTGCTCAGGTGTAAGCAGTGATTCTCAATGGCTGGTATATAAAATTTAAAAAGCAAAAACAATCCAAATGTTTTACGGTACCAACTTCTGAAAGTAATGTTTGGCAATATTTTTTGCACAACAAGAATATGAAAAAGTGGGGAACGGAAGGGGGAGATTTTGAAGAGGGATCAATATGAGGTCAAAGGACAAGGTGTTCAGGGGATTAGAGGCCAATTAAAATTACTGTGTGCAAAGACGCTGGGTTACAAAGAGAAGGCCATGGGATAGAGCAAGGCAAGAGCTGGGCTCTTGATGACTTTTCCCTCCACCGTTCCTCTCCTTCTTAATCAATGGCAAATCGCTCATGTCCAAGCCAAAAAACTTTGAATCATCCTTGACTCTTCTCTCTCTCTCCCTCCTCGACTGCACAGGTTTCTTCTGATTGATCTGTAGTTCTAGTCTTCTCAAGTTTCAAAACACTATCAGAATCCAGCCATTCACCCCAGGTCCATAGTACCTGCCTTGGTCCAAGCCACCAATATCTTTTACCTGGTTTACTGTAACAGCCTCCTAAGTAGTCTTCCTGTTTCTACCTTTGGTCCCCTACAATCTGATTTAGTTCACATGTTTGCCAGAGTGGTCTTTTTAAATATTTAAATCAGAATATGTCATTTTTTTTAGCAAATCTGCAATGGCCTTTCATTTCATTTTGTGAAAACCTAAGTCTTTACCATGAGTCTATGAGATTTTTTATGATCTTGATCTTGATTCCGTAGCCTGTCCAACACTGTTTCCAACAACTCTTCCCCGCTTTTATTCTGCTTCAACCCCAGGGGTCGCCTGAGTGCTCCATGAACAAACCTACCTCAGGATCTTTGCATGCAGTTTTCTCTGCATGAGCTGTTTTCTTCCAGAACTTGGCTTCACCAACTTATTTCATTCAGCTTTGTGCTCATAGGCTTTGTTGCCATAGAGATCTTACCCTTTTTTTATGGGCACCTTGATCATTGGCCCATGCTCCAGCAATCAATGCCTGTGGGAAAATTGGCAATGCCAAACTCTACAACAAAATTTCTAGAACTTTTTTTTTAGGACCTGAAATAGAAAATTTATGTCTCAGAGATTTGTTTTTCTTCATTATCCTCAACATATGGTTGCTTTTCCATTACAAACTTCACTTGTTTTAAAGAACAAGTAACTTGGTAACTTTGGGACTTCTGGAACTTAAAAACATTTTTTAAAATAGGTGTGTGTGTACACACACACACAGATATATATTATTACAACTATCATTTTCCACACTCACACTGATTGTGTTATGTCTGCTTTTAGTTCCAGAGACCTGCCTTGGGGAGTGAAAATTCAAGCCAATTGCATTGATGAGGAAGAAAACCACCGAGTAAGAGACCTAATGACTTGGAGTCCAGGCTTATCACGAAGTGCTTTTTCCTCTACTTCAAAACATAGGCATATTACTAGGTGGAGTCAGGAAATCATAACTCATTTTGACAATCTGAAACCTCAAAGCTATTTATTTATGAAGCTGGGGTATTTTACATTCACCTAATTCAATCACACAGTGGAAATCGTGTGCTGGTATGGATCCCAGCAAGGAAATATGCGTCCTTTTACAGTGTTCATGCAGACCTTTTGCATCTCAAGAGAACTGAGCAGCTGTCCTGAAGTCTGATGAGCCCAGTTCTGACTAAGGAGTCCTGAAGAGGCCCTGGTGGGGTTGCAGCAAGGGCTGCTAGGTTGTTTCTATTTGGGGACCTAGGGAAGAGCCACCAGCTTATCATTAGAGGGCCTCCCCATCATGCACTGCTGTGCACCCCACAGCCACCTCCTGGCCATGCTCAGGGGTGCATAGGGATGGTGAGGCTACACCTGTCAACAGCCGCTCCTTCCTGCCTTGGGGAGACCCTGTGCTTAACCTTTGCCCTTGCACCTGACAGCTGGACACTTGAGTTTCCCCTGCCTCCGCTGTCACTTGTAGAAAGTGGCCAGTAATTAGTGACCCTCTCCATCATCCACACAGGAAGTGCCTGACCCAGCTTTTCAGAGCAGCCTGTGAGGCCCTGCCTGGAAATGCCCATTCACAGGTGGCTTCTAGAAACCGAAGCTGATTGAAGTGATAAGTTCAACTTGCCCTTGGTCCTGGGGACAGTGCTATAGCTCAGTAAAGACTTGTTCTCAGGGAAGAGCTATTTCTTTCTCTGCTACCTTCACGTGGTGACATTCTCCAGTTCTTTCCCCTTTCTGACCACAGAGACAGTGAAAGAATGTGACTATCATGGCTGAGCATAGCCAGATGGAGTTATCACTACATGCCCCTGGATGCTAACCTTTAGATCTCTCAATTACAAAATACAGTAAACAAGCAGCCTACATTTAAGTGGTTTTCTGATAATCAAAGTCCAGTTTTTCAATCAAAGTTAGTTTTTCATACTAACATCAATAGCAAGTCTATCAGCCATTTCCATGGGCAATATCTTCTAACGTAAGGAAAAATTAAATTTGGTCAAACTTCTAGATATCAGGTTTTTGTTTTTATTTTCGTTTTAGAAAGAGAGAGGGAAAAAAGAGAGAGGGAGAGGGAAGGAGAGAGAGGGAATCAATTTTATTTATTTTTTCATCTGGTTTTTGTTTTTCCAACACTTAGTTTTGTATGTGGTGCTGGGGATTGAACCGAGGTCCTCGTGCATGCCAGGCAAGCGATCTACCTCTGACCTACTTCTCCAGCCTCTAGGTGTCGGTTCTGATAACCCTTCCACAATCTTTTTAGATATTGCATTGGCCCTTCCCCAGATCATTTCAACTGGGACAGAGGAGGAGGCTTACAGTCATGTGGATGTGATCTCAGTTACCTTGAGCCCTTCCTGCTCCAATGCTTAGTCCTTACAGTCACTCTGGCTCGGCTCCTATGGTACTTACCTAGCCCAGGCCTCAAGGAAAGAGCACTTTGAGGCAAGGTCAGTTATTTTACCTTCCCCATTGCTTTCCAGGACAGTTTCTACTTTCTTCCCTTGTTTGTTCATTTCATTAATTTAGGGAACCCCAGAGCCTGGTCCTGATCCTCCTCCCTTAGACAAAAGGGAGTCTGAACTCCCTATAGATCACGCCTGCAAATGGCCCCCACAACTGCTTGTTAAGCCGCAGAGGGAAATCTCTGCACCCATCGTCTCATTCTCTAGCCTTCTAGGTATAATCCATCTCATAGTTGTCCATACTCCACAGCGTGTGTTTACCTTCCCTCAAGCATGTAACAGGTTAGCCTACTGGAAAAGACATGTACTTTGAGACCCAGAAACATGGCTTTGAGTCACAGCTCTGTTACATATAAACTTTGTGATGTTGGCAACAGAAACTTTTTCTGGTTTGAGTCTTAATATGCTCATCTGTAAGATGAGAGTTGTAAGGGATCAAATAAGATAAGGAATGACAGAGGAGTCTTTGAATTTTCATGGATTACATAATGGTGTTGGTTTGTGTGCATTTGTGTTAATTCAGAAGGTGGTGTTAAGGAGCAGTGACCTCTTGGAGGTTATGCTTCCATTTAAATCCTGTCTGCACTATTTACTAGCTCTGTGACTGTGGACAAGTGACTTTTATCTCTTTAAGTCCTAGGGTCATTATTTGTAAATCACAGATAACAATATTTATGTTTTAGAACTGCTGAAACATTAAGTCAGATTGTTGTTAAGCACTTAGTGTAGTTCTCGGCATATCATACTAAATAGTAGTTGCTTTTGACATTATAATGATTATTTTACCTTCATTCAAAAAACATTCCTGGCCCTGAGGTTATTGGTCTGAAAAGTGGAAACTTTAGACTTTTAATATACTTCCTTATGTCATTCACACAAGAATATTTAATATTGTTTTTTAAGAAAGAGAGAGGGAGGAGAGTGAAGGAGAGAGCGAGAATCGATTTTATTTATTTTTCCATCTGGTTTTTGTTTTTCTGACACTCAGTTTTGTGTATGTGGTGCTGGGGTTAGAACCTGGGTCCTTGCACATCCCAGGCAAGCACTCTAACTGCTGAGCTACTGCTCCAGCTCCCAGAATATTTAATCTTTAAAAATAAAAGTATATAAACCCAATGCAGTAGCACATACCTATAATCGCTGCATCTGGAGAGACTGAGGCCAGCCTCAGCAACTTAGCGAGACTCTGTCTCAAATTAAAAAGGACTTGGAATGCATCTTAGTGGTAGAGCACCTCTGGGTTCAATACCTAGTACCACAATAAATAAATAAATAAATTCATATAAAATTGCCTAAATTTAACTCCAGTATTTGAAAATTCTTTCTTTTCAATAGTTTGCAAATGCAAAAAAAAATGTTATGCCATCTTCCCACCTGAGAAGTGGAAATTATTCCATTTGACCATTGAGTCCTGAATTCAACCAAGAATTCTCCTGAAAAAAATATAGAAATATCAATGCTCAGAGAACGCTCTTCCAAGAGAAGATTTTTCTAGTGAAAGTAGCAGACCTGATGTAAGTATTCTGAGAAAGCAGTTGAACAAATGAAACTAACTTAAGAAGCTTTGGCCAGAACCTTCCTGCTAAGGTAGCTGAAGGAGTCACAGTTAGGTATGATTGCCAGGTTGATCAGGAGCTATAGCCCTGCATTAGGAAAGCAGCCCCAGGAGGTGATGTTATGGGGTGTGGTTTTTGAATCCCTGAGTGGGCTATCTAAGGGTGATGAGATTTTATGAGGACAAAATGTTTGCCTCTGGGCTAGACAACTTCCTATAGTTACTTTTGCTCACGCACCTGTGGTTAGCTGCTAGTTAGGCCAAGGACTTGCTGGTTAGGATCACCTCTGCTGGGACAGCTCTTCTCTGTTCCTTGTGGGCTCTTGTTCTTTCTTCAACAGAACTGCTCTCAGGCAGTTGCATTGAGAGCAAGTGAAATAGCGGAAGTGCTGTTGAACGCAATGTCTCTTCTGCTCCATTCTGTTGGGTGAAAGCAATAAAATGGAAGGTCAGACTACGTAAAAGAAGAGAGCAAACAGATTCCACATTTGATGAGAGGATGTGCGAGACTGTAGTGCCTGGAGTGTGGAAATGGGAGAAGCAAAGAACCGTGGCTACTTTTTTGCAATCTGTCATGCGTGTTTCAAGGGCTGTGCTGCTCTCTGAGTAGGCTGAAGTCATTTGTGTTCCCACTTGCAGTGTGAAAGCTTGTTTCCCCATATTCTTGCCTGCCCTTGATAGAAGGCAGTTATAAATTCAATCTGAAATAGGGTAAGTGATGTCACACTATTAGTGTGACCATTTAATTTTCATTTTCTTTATCTAGTGAGGTTGAGCATATATTTATATACCCATTAGTCTTTTTTATTTCTTTTGACAATTTCCCATTCATATCTTGCTATTTTTTTATATTGAAATGTTTGACTTGGCGTGGTTGCTTTCATGAAATGTTTCATGCATTTTAATTCATTAAATGCCATTTCGCTGCGCATTTCTTCCCTTCTATTCATTTATCCTTTCATCTCTGCCTATGATGTCCTTCACCATAGGCAAAAATGAGATTTTATGCAGTAAAATATGTCAATATTTCTTTTTGTGAGTTTTGCTTTCTGTGACTTAAGCTACTCTCAACTTTCAAGATCTTTATTGTTACACCATTTTTTCCAGAAAAATAGTTTTAAAGTTTGCATTTCATGTTTAGTTCTTTAATATATGCGGAATTTTGTCTATGTATGGCACAATGGCATTTTTCTTCTTTGTGGTGAACCCCGCTCTTTGAAGAGTGCCTCTTTTCTCACTGATATCTGGTGCCATGTCTATTATATGCCAAGATCCCAAGGATAAGTGAGGCCATTTCTAGGTGCTTTGTAACTTCCGTCAACTCAATTGTTCAATGCAGTGCCCAAAATTCACTTTTTTTTATTTAGGATGCCTTTGAATATGAACCAGTTTTGAATATGGACTAGTTTTATTAAGAAAGTAGAATTCTTTCTATTAGTTTTCAAGATTGCTTAGCAACTTCTGCATTTATGCTTCTCTATATTAATTCTATACACACCTGATTTTAAAAATATTTAACTTGCTAGTTCTGAAAGAATTCTCACCTAGTGTTTTAGTCAGTTTTTTGGTTGTTGTGACTAAAAGACCTGATTAAAACAATTTTAGGAGGAAAAGTTTATTTTGAGGGCTCACAGTTTGAGAGGTTTAAATCCATAGATGGCTGGCTCCATTCCTTGGGGCATGAGGTGAGGCTGAACATCATGGTGGAAGAGTGTGGCGAAGGAAGTGTCTCGAGGCATCACATCATGAAGCAGAGAGAGACTCGGCTCACCAGAAACAAAATGTATTCCCTAAAGGCACACCTCGAGGACCCACCTTCTCCAGCCACACCCTACCTGCCATCAGTGGTCACTTAATCCCTATCAGGGGATTAATTCACTGATTGGGTTAAGGCTCTTTAACCCAACGATCTCACCTCAGCCTCCCCGCTTTGTCACAGATGAACTTTTGGGGGATACCTCACATTCAAACCGTAACATCTAGCCAATGGGTGTTTTCACTGGGCACAAAGATTACTCTTCCCAGATTCGCAGTCATTCCTGGGCCATGGGATGTGTGCCCAGTGCAAAAGGATTCAGATTATATTCTGCTTTGATGTCTGTCATCCTAGTAGAACCATTTCTCTGCTTCTCAATTTTCTTACTTGCAGAATAATACTGTTAATGTAAAGTCTTAAAAATTGTAGTAATGTTTCATTAAAAGATAAGAAGTACTCTAAAGCCTATTTTTTTAGAATCAATTTTATTTAGTTTTTAATGTACCTTTCATTGTTCTGACACTTAGTCGTATGTGGTGGTGGAATTTGAACCCAGGTCCTTGTGCATGCCAGGCAAACGCCATAACTGCCAAGCCACCACTCCAGCTCCTAAAACCTATTTTTAATTACAGCCCTGGGTACTTTTTTTGTTCTAAAAGTCTCAGATATAATGCCTCATATCAGATATCTCAGAAGTTAGCCTTTTCACTTATTCATTCAGCAAATATTCACTAGAGTGAATATTCACTATTACACTTCTGTGAAGAAGAGACAATGATTATTTTTATTTTATAGGTAAAGGAACTAAGGCACGAAAGTGCTGCTTAGCTAATTTAGTTCAATAGCAGTTGCAATTGCTGAGTACTTAAAAGTGTTTCACTTGACTGTGGGGTGATGTGTTAGCTTCTGGTATGGCAGTATTGAAGAGGAAGAGGACACATGTTGCCTTCAAGGTTGGTCTCATCTCACATGACACATTATAGTCAACATGTAGACCTCCCACTGGAATTCCTTTTTATGATCAGTTTTCGATTGCTTCCCCAAACAATTAGGTGGCTTTTGAAGAATGGAATTATCATTGTCTTATTTAAAATGAGGTTATCATGTGAAGCCTATTACAGTCCAGAGTAGAGCAAAAGGGACCTTGGGAGAAATGCATCATTGCACAGACAAGGGGAGGAGAAGGTGTTAGTTGCTTGGAATGGATCTAGGGTCTGGAGCACAAGGAGATACAATGAGGGGTGCATAGCACTCAAGTCTCCTGCACCTCCTGGTTGGCAGAGGTCAGTGGATTCAGAGACCTGACATAAATTGTAATTATATGCACAACACATAAACCTCATTTCAATACTACTTTTTTTTCTAGAGGTAGCTTCTGTGTAATCTTGTTTATAAAACCTTTTGTAATCCACCACCTAGACTAAATTGTTCTCTCATCTATGCCTGTTGTGGTCTGAGCAGTTTTGAAGCACAACATCTATAATTATCAGTACATTTGACAATCTGTCTCCCCAAGAGAAGTGACCCGTGTCTTTGGCCTTGGTGCCTTCATCAACTAACACGGTACCTGTTGGTTGATAAAATTTCACTAATGGACTCACCCATAAAGGCCTACTCTTTACTAGATGACTAGAGTTTCATGGGTTTGTATTTTTAAATCTGTGCATTTATTGCATATTGAGAGGCAATACACAGTATCCCTGGTATGGCACTGTGTCACACAATCTCATGATTATGTGAGAGTTTGGGTATTTGTGCAGAATGTGATGTGATCCTGAAAGAGGGAATGGTGAGTGAGTCACATGTCTTAGACTAGTCTAGGCCTTGTTGGGATTTACAAGAAAAATATTTTCTTAGTAACAGAAAAATTTCCCCCTAAATCCATGTATTTGGATTATTCTACAAACTTGGAACACATATAAATCAAAGTTGTTTTAAAAAATAAGAAAACCAAATAAATCTGGCATTTCCTATATTTGGATTCTCTTTTGTTTTTATGTTAAATTCCCAGGTTCCATTTATAATATTTGTCTTGGGCTTGAAGAATGTTCATTTGGATGTAGATTATGTGACACAGATGGGGAAATCAGGAACAATATCTTCCTCGAAAAAAGCGTAAGCTATTCAAGTTGATTTTTATCAACTTGCTAAGCAATTACTGTGAATTTGCTATGAATATAATACCATTCTGAAGAAGAATTACAGTGAAGTTAAAACAAACAAACCCCATGGTTGCTATATCCTTCAGAGAGCATCCTATAATTCTACTGGAAGATCAAGACAAAAACTCAGAGAGCAATAAATAAGGCAAAATCAAACATGAAGGACTTTATGTTACAGAATATTCTTGCTGGAGGAATCAGAGGAGGAAGCTGTCAGTGAAAAGGATCTCTGCAGGAGGTAGCACAGGATTACTAGCTTTAGGATCAAGTAATTCTTGTTATGAACCCCAGTTCTCCTATCACTAAGTGGACATGTAACCCATCCGTTTCCTTGTTTGTAAAACTGAGCTCCTTACTACATACTTCATTGGTTATTACAAGGAAAGAATAGAAATAGAAATATGCATTTGGAAAACACGAATGCCTCGCGCATAGGAGGGCTCACCAAGGGAAAAACTACTAGTATAACTAACAAAACCAGAGGAACTGTGTTCAACTAAGCTAACCAGAGGCACAGCAATAAAAATAAATAATAGTGAACCCCCATTGCCAGACATTTTGTTAAGTACATTCCATGCATTTTCTCATGAGTGCTAACAATTGTTGTATGAGAAGTATTATCACCTCCGTTTCACAAGAGAAAAACCAAGAGTCATGAAAGTCGCTCAAGTTTTCCAAAATTTCACATTTAGTACTAACCTGGGATTGACACAGGTCCCACATGTGACAGACACTAAACAGGTTTACTTCATATTCAGGGTCACAGTTTGATTTTTGAAATTTGAATGCTGTTGCTATATGCATACTTCGCCAACCTTTGGACCTCAAGTTGCTTTCTAGTTTGAATATTATTTCACTAATCAACAAGCCTTTTTCAGAGTCAGCTTCGTAATGGACTCCATCATGTTCTTAGACTAAAACTGGTGACCAAGACACACTTTGGCAGCCTGATGTCATTTCTGATCTAATCTCACTGTTAGGATCCTAGGAACAAAATGAGGCCACCATATGTGAAGGCCTTCTCTGGAGGACTCACTACAACCAATGTTCGTGTTAACCTGCCAGAGAACACATGTCCACTCAGCCACACATGGGAGGTTGGAGAGGAGTGGGAGGCACCTGGGCAGACCAGAATGCGATAAATACGAGAAACAGACACATAAATACCTACCAACTGAAGGAGCTGCACTTCTGAAAAACACTAGGAGAAGCCCTGTCCAGAAAGTATCTAGGGATAGGCAAAAATGCAACCAATTCCATACTAAGTTACTGCAAAAAGAAATAAAAATCAAAACATTTCAGCTAATGGCTATTCTACCTCCAAAATCAACAATGAAAATAAAATGAGACAAAAAAATAAAGGCTAGAAGGGGGTCAGAAGAAAAGTGCCAAGTGACCATCAGATAAAGTAAATCTAATATGTGTGGAATACAGTTCTGAAGAAGGAAAACCAAAATGCTTTAGTCAGCTTTTTTATTGTTATGACCAAAAGACATGAAGAGAAGAATTTTAGTAGGGGAAAAGTTTATTTGGTGCTCATGGGTTCGGAGATTTCTCCATAGACAATTGGCTCCAGGCTCCATTGCTACGGACCCTAGATGAGGCAGGACATCATGGCTGAAGTGTGTGGTGGAGGAAAGCAGCTCAGGACTTGGCCACCAGGAAGCAGAGAGAGGGACCTCCACCCACTGGGGACAAAATATATCCCGCAAAAGCATGCCCTCTATGACCTCCTTTATCCAGCCATACCCTACCCACTTCCAATTACCACCCAGTTAATTCATTCAAGTGGATCAGTGCATCTATTAGATTAAGGCTCATGTAACCTCTGAGCTTTGAACCATAACATAAAGTAATAGAATAGAACTAATATTTAAAATTTAGCACAAGAAATCTGTCTGCAAATAAGAAAAAACTTAAGTCTATTTACTGAAAGGATGGACCAGGTACACAGAATTTGATCTGAAAGATCAACCATGATCCATATCCCAGCAAAACAAAAGAAAATTCCTCTGGGTCTCAGACAAAAAAGTCAAATTAGCTGTGAAAGAGAATCAGGTTTGTATCAGGTTTCTCAAGAATAACATATAGAGGAAGGCAATAGTGTAAGTAACAGTTTCAAGAAACTCAAGGAAATACAGGAGAAGCCAAAAATATTTTAAGATGTTCTCCAAACATCAAAGCTATTATTTTAAAAAAGAACAATTTTGCCAGGAATGGTGGCACATGCCTGTAATTCCAGCTACTTGAGAGGTTGAGGCAGGAGGATTGCAAGTTCAAAGTCAGCCTCAGCAACTTACCAAGGCCCTAAACAGCTTACTGAGACCCTGTTGCAAAATAAAAAATAAAAGGGCTAGAGATGTGACTCAGTGGTTAAGTGCCTCTTGGTTCAATCCAGGTACCAAAAATAAAAAAATTAAATTTCATACTAAAGATGAGCTTATCCAACCAAGAGATAACTCGTGAAACTTGAGCAAAATATGGTGAGAATTTAATATTTGAGTGTAAAGGAAATACGAATACAACGATGGAGACATTGGTGGAAGAAAAATATATAAAGGATATATGTTCAGACACAGAAGAAATAATGCAACTAAAATTGAGAGAAAGGGAAACAAAAGGGAAAAAGAATAAGATGATTGACTACATTAAATAGACAAATAGTAAAGTGTTAAAGAAAAAATTAATGGAACTGTAAGTGTCATAATACAAAACCTCCACTAAAATAAAAATACACACCTTCCTAAACACTAAAATATTTTTTTAAAAGAAAGAAGGCCCACCGAATAAAGAGAAAAGCAAAGTAAATATAACATAATGCAAATGAAATCATATGACAGCATTGAGACCAGTCAGTCATATCAATAAATGTGAATGGTCTAACTCACCTGTTAAAGGAAAGTGGTTTTCAATGTTGAAGACATATTTGGACTCTCATGTTTATATCAGCATTACTCACAATAGCCAAGATATGGAATCAACATAAGTGTCCAGCTGCAGATGAATAGATAAAGAAAATATGGTATATAGACATAGGCAGCCTTTGAAAAGATGAAAATTCTGTTATTTACAGCAACATGGATGAACTTGGAGGGCATTATGTTAAGTGAAATTAGCTAGGCACAGAAGACAGATACTGTCTGATCTCATATGTGGAATCTGAAGAACGTGATCTCAAGGAAGCAGAGAATAGAGTGGGGACCCTGGGGAGGGTGGGAAGAAGAGGAAGACAAATAGAAACCAGTCAGCAGGTACAAAGTTATAATTAGGAGGAATAAGCTTGGCATTCTATTGCACAGTAGTATGCTAGGGTTAGCAATATTGCATGGGATATTTTTACATAGCTAGAAGAGAGCATTTTGAATGTTCTTACCACAAAGAAGTGGTAAATATAGTAAGTGATGAATATGTTGAATACCCCAATTTGATGATTTTGCAATGAGTACATGGATTGCAACATCACATGGTGCCCCATAGATATGTACAATGATTACATGTTAATTAAAAACAAAATTGAAAATAATTTTCAAATTGGCTCTTAAAACAAAACTTAACTCTATGATATGTATATAAGGAACACACCTAGGTCATCTCTGTTTCAAGCTGGATTGGCAAAAAAGAGGGCTGGTTAGACCCCACTCGTTCTGGTTCCCGGCAGAGCTCCTCAGGTTGAATTGTGCTTTGAAGCTGGGTCTTCGTATATGTTCAATGGTTGAAAGAATCTTTTGGGATTTATTCCTGCTTCTCCTGGGAAGATTTAAGTTGTTTGTTTTCTTCCTCAGGGTCCTTATTATAGAACCCCTCTGGGAAAATTCCTGTCTTGTCTTTGTTTTAAGTTTTATATCTTTTGAGTAACTTATTAGTTTTTATCCTAAAATCAAGCATGCATCTTGGAAAGGAGAGGACATTGAGCTATGTGTAAAAGTTGTAAGAGAGCTTCAATCTCACACTAACAATGAAAAAGAAAGAAGATAAGCTACAAAAAGTAAAAAATATGGAGAATTGGATATACAAAGAAATCTCAATGAAATAATTCCAAAAATTGATGAATCTTTTGTCATTGTGGAGTGATGGGAAGACAAGAAGCATTCTACAGAAAAAGAGGAGAAATCAGCTAGTCAAACTTGTTAAAGTATAAACAATTATTTATTTGTTGAGGTATAATTGGTATAAACTGTCTATATTTAAATAGTACAATTTGATAGGCTCTGACAAATTTATGTACCTGTGAAGCTATCACCAATCAAGATAATGAACCTTTCCATCACCCGTGAAAGCTTTCTCATGTTCCCTTTCATGTTTCCTTCTTCCCACTGCTCACACCATTCGAGGAAACCACTGATCTGCTTAATGGTACTGAAGATTAAT
Organism: Aplodontia rufa; assembly: GCA_004027875.1. Lineage (NCBI taxonomy): Eukaryota > Metazoa > Chordata > Mammalia > Rodentia > Aplodontiidae > Aplodontia > Aplodontia rufa. Next base: position 83,783 of record PVKS010001744.1, read on the forward strand.
TTGTAGTTTTAGAATTTATGTGAATGGAATCAGGTAATATTCTTTTTGATCCACTTTTTTTGGATTTATTATAATTATCCTAAGATCCACTCATGTTTTATAATAGTACTTCATTCCTTTTTATTTCTGAATATTATTCTATTGTATTACGTTATAACAGGTAGCTAAATCTCTAGAATAATGTTGAATAGAAGTTGCTGAGAATTGACATTCTTGTCTTTTTCTTGATCTTAGGGGGAAAACACTCCATCTTTCACCATTATTAGTTGTATTTTTTTTTTTTGAGGGACAGTGAGAAAGAGAGAGAGAAAGTGTGTAGGGGGGAGAAAGCAAGAACCAACCCATCTAGTTTTTCATTCAGCTTTCATTGCTCTGATATCTCCCTGTGTATATAATATGGTGCTGGGGATCCAACCTGAGTTCAAGTGCATGCCAGGCAAATGACACAACTGCTTAGCCATCACTCCAGCCCCAGCTGTAGGTTTTTTGAAGATGCCCTGTTTTTGTGTTGAATAAGTTCTCATCTGTTCCTAGTATGCTAAGATACATACTCAGCACCGATGTATGGATGGATGTTGGTACTTGTTAAACACTCTTCCTAAGTACTAACTGATCATATGATTTGAATTTTTCATTTTTTCCTAACAGATTGAATTGTTCCATTTGTAAATGTAAAATCAATCTTACATTCCCAGGATAAATCGCACTTGACTCAATAAATCATGAGATATAATTCTTTTTATAGTCATAGGTTTGATTTCCTAAAAATTTGTTTAGAAATTTTGCATCTGTGTTCATGAGTGATATGGATAGTTTTATTTTTTTATAAGTTTTGTTTGTTTGTTTGTTTTTGTTGTGATGTAAGAGTAATCCTGGTCCCTAGAATGGCCTCTAGAAAAATATTTCCTCCTCTTTAGTTTCTGGAGGGAGTTTATGTTATTTCTTCTTCAATTATTTGGTATAATTTATCAGCAAAACCATCTATCTGTGCTTAGAGATGTCATTGTGATAAAGCTTCTTAAAGTACATTTGATTTCTTAAATAGATAAATGGCTTACTTTTTGAATGAACTTTGGTAGGGTGTTGAAGTCACTTATAATATTCCTTATGGGCTGGAGCAGTGGCTCATCAATTCCGGTGCTTGTCTGGCATTGACAGAGAAGCTGGTTCTAACTCCAGCATCACATACACAGCAAAGTGTCAGAGCAACAAAGGCCACATGAAAAACTAAATAAAATTTGATTATGTCTTTCTCCCTTTCTCATTATCCTTCTCTCTTTAAAAAAAATTCCTTGTTATCCTTTAGTTACCTGTAGAACTTGTACTGATGTTCCTTTTCATACTCCCAGCATTGAGAATTTGTGCCTCTCTGCTTTTTTTCTTATGAGTCTATCTTAGCTTATCAATTTCATTATTGTTCTCAAAAAAAAGAAAGAAAGAACAAAAGAACGGAAAAAACTCAAGTTTTGGTTTCACTAATTTTCTCTACTGCTTTTTATGTTTTCTATTCTACTGAATTCTGCTCTGATCTTTATTTTTTCTTCTGCTTATTTTGAATTTCAGTTTATAAAACTAGCTACAACTACCAGAGTATTTTGTGAGATGCCTGCAGAATTTGTAATGAGAATTAATGATTCGTATGTATGATTTTAGGAATAGCATTGACTTCTTAAAGAATTACAGAGTTATTTGCTACTTTATTAGTAGCTATATCTAGAGAAAATGACGAGAAGCAGACAGGTTAGCTCGCTTTATATAGCTCATTGTAAAGTGTTATAAAAGGTATGTACAAGTTCCAAATTTAACATTTTGAATTATCAGATCCATTTTTTTAGCAGTGTGATTAGTCATATAATTTGAATAACAACCAACCTTAGAAAAAAGGAAATAAAGTACACACTGATTTTTAGGTTTTGGTAACATTTCTTTATGAATACAAAAACTGTAGTAGGACAAATTCTCTCAATATGTTTACTTACATAAGTCCTATTCCAACTGTGAATTACATTACGTTACTCTACCCCTGAGCACGTTTCTTTTTTATTTTCCACAATCTCCTTTCTTCATATTCATCTTTCCTGAATGAATTTGCTCTCTAGGCACTTTCAATTATGCAGAAATATAGGTTTGATGGTTCAGTAGGAGCTCTGGATTTTGAGATGGATTTGTTCCCCAATCCATATTCTGCCATATTATAATTATGAGGGTTTGGGAAGTTATTTTACCCTACAGTGCATATGATTTTTTTTTGAGAGAAAAAGAGAGAGAATCAGTTTTATTTAGTTTTTCATGTGGCCTTCATTACTCCAAGACTTTGTTGCATATGAGGTGCTCGGGTTTGAACTTGCGTATTTGCGCATGCCGGGCAAGCACTGTAACCGCTGAGCCACCACTCCAGCCCCCACGATTTTCTTAATAAGTAAAAATGGAGCTAAAAGTTCTGTGTCAAAGTTGTGAAGATTAAGTGAAAGAACATATACCAAGTGGCCTTCATATAGCAGACCCTCAGTTCTTTCTTATTTCCCTATTTTTTCATTACATACCTGTGATGCCAATTCCTTGGCTATCGGTTTCAAGGAGACCTTGACCAGCTTCCTGCAGGTATAGTCTGGCAGGACCATAGCTTTTCTGACTCAGGAAGTTGGTTGCAAAGGGGAACTGCTCCAGCCTCTGCCATGTGAAACCCACACATAGGTCCTTGGATACCTTTGATAAGTAGGGCGTGGGAGCCTGTGGATAAATGATAAATGCTTCTGAGGGCAGGTGTTTCCTGAGCCTGCTCAGATGGTCCAACCGGACAATGTCACAAAAATTATACACAGTGTTGACCATCTTGATGAATTACCCTTTTACTGGATTTCCCTTTCCTTCTTATTCCCTTTTGCTTCCCGGGATCACTTCCCAAATAGACCATGTACCCAAGACTTTGTTTCAGACTCTGCCTTGGAAGGAATTCATGGTAAGGCAATACATATTATGTATATTATCTGTGATAAATCCTGCAGAAACAAAGTAGAGGAAGAGAGATGATTATCCTAGAATATTTCGCAGTATAATTGAAGAACCAGTTATTTAAATGTATAATTTATATAGTGTGTTTATGCAATTTACATTTACTGAATATCATTTAACTAACTCAAAGATTAAAGTTTAATTTACTGAATTCATATCTGTTAAACAAATGGAAACTGGTTTGCTTTTTTGCTCAACAAATACTTTGTGAGACTCATCTAAGAAAATGCAGGTGGACACAGTTCATTCATTTTCACTACATTATAGTTTGCCTTTAGGAAAATGTACCATATTTGATGAATCCATTTTTCTGTAATATACTCTGGGATTGTTTATATTTTTAGATTGCTTTCTGTTTTAAATATCACTGTCAAGAATAAGCTCGTCTCTGTTTCTTGAAGCACATGTGCAAGAGTTTTCCTGGGGTATATTCTTAAAAGCAGAATGCTGGTAATAAAGTAAGTTTACCTTCAATTTTTACTGTCTTAAGATATTCGGTTTCTCTATAATCACAACATTTTCTTTTTAGGTACCAGGGATTAAAGGGCTACATCCCCAGCCCCACCCTTTAAAAAAAAAACAAAACTCTTATTCTTTTGAGACAGCTAAGTTGCTGATGCTGGCTTCAAACCTGTGATCCTCCTGCCTCAGCTTCCTGAGCTACTGGAATTATAGGCATGTGCTCCACCATGCTCAGCCACCACATTTTCTATTGTCAACCTTTTTTTTCAGTGTGGTATAGGTAAAATGGGATCTTGTGATTTTAATTCAAATTTCTCTGACTACTAAGGGGACTGAGCTTTGGTTCATGTTTGTTGGCCATATTCATTCTTTTGTGAAATGTGTATTCAGGTCTTTTTGCCTATTTTTATACTGATTTTCTGTTTTAATTTTTAGTTTGTAAATTGGGCATTAATTCTTTGTCAATTATATGGGTTGGAAATTGTGTCAACTCATAGTTTATGACTTATCTTTCTGTTTTCTTTATAATATCTTTTGATAAATAGAATTTAGCATCCAGGTTTAATTTGTTAATATTTAAATTTAGTCAGCACTTTATTCTCCTTCCGGACGCAGAATGTTTAAAGTTTTAGCCACCTGGGCCAACATATGCTATGAATTTTAGTTCTTTTTGTAACCACACATTATTATTTTTAAACAGTGTTATCACTTCTTGCTATTCACTTTTTAACCATCTGAATAATTTTTTTATTTTAGAATTAATTTTAAGAATTTCTTTGAGAATTTGTAGGAAATAAACCTTTTCAATTTTAGGTTCTAGGAGAAATACCTATATATAGCCCCTGTTCTTGACAATAATTTTCTTTGGTACATAATTCTAGGTTTTTTCTTTGTCTTCTTTTTTAGCTTGTTGAAGATCTCATTTTACTGTTTTTTGGCTTCAATTTGGTTTCTTTTTAGATGCTGCCGATACTTCTTATTTATGGAAGTTATGTTTCATGAAGTCATTGTTAACGTTAAATTAATGAATATTCAATTACTATTCCTAGAAGTAAGGTCTAGGTCCTGTGAGCCTATGTGCACAATGTTTTCATTAACTGATCAGTATATAACCTTGTTTTGTGTCCATTTCTGCTTAAAGACACCTTGTCTAAAGTATATTGTTGATTCATTAACATTGAACTCTTGACTCACAGCACTGTAACACATGTGTGTGCCGCGTCTTTACTCTGTGAGGTCCAGCTCTGTAGTCAGTTTTCTTATGCTTTGTAACATGAAACAGATCTTCAGCTCTATGCTTGGGGGCATTTTAGACAGCAAAATCACCAACAGAGAGCACAAATGTGGGGGAACTGTGGGGGAACTATAGTATTGAGCAGACTGGGGAAAGGACAAGTGTCTGGGGATCTGAAGCATGCAGAGAGAGGGTGGCCTTATTCAGCCTTGGCTGGGAAAGTGCATGTCTAGTGACTCAAATATCTGGCTGCTTTGTGTATGTCCCTGAATGAGTAGTAAAGTCCTGAAAGTATTATTTGGAGATATCCAATAAATGTTAGCAAGTAGCCAAATTTGCAAATGCAGAATGCATGAGTAACGATCAACTGTCATCAGCCCTTTTATTTTCAAGTTTTATCCCTCAACTTTGGTGATATGGCAGTTTTCCTATAATAGCATATGTATGGATTCCATTTATTTAAATTTTGATACATCTTTGTCTTCATAAATCTGGGCTTAATATCTCTCATTCGTTCTTTAAAAATGCTCAGTTGTTTCTTCTTCAAATATGCCTTCACTCATTCTCTTTTTCCCCTCTCTTTCTGGGATTCTACTTAGATGTAATTTTAATTTTTTATCTTATAGTTCATGGCTCTTAACCTTTATTCAGTATCTTTATTCTCTTAGTTTCCCTTTGATGATTGCTTGGATATAACTTTCATTTTACTAAATCTTTCTTCAGCTATATCAAATCTGCTGGTAAGGCCATTCAGATTTTAATGTTATTTTAATTCTTTTAAGTTCTTCTTTATACTTTTTTTTTCATTTCAGTTGTCCTTTTGTATAGCCCCCCTGTTTTTTTTAAGAGAAAATCAATTTTATTTTTTCCTCTTTTTTGTTTATTTTCTGACACTTAGTTGTATGTGTGGTGCTGGGGTCCTCATGCAAGCCAGGCAAGTGATCTATCACAAAGTTACCATTCTAGCCCCTAGCCCCTAGTTTTGGTTTGTGATTTTATTTTCTTCTGTTTCTGCAAACATCACGCATGCATAAAATATTGTACCTTGTATCCCATATTTAATAATTAGCACTATCAGAAATTGTTTTGATTACCATTCAGTTTGGAGAGTTTTTTCTTAGTCCACACTCATGATGCTTTCTTTTCTTTCTTTTTTTTTTTTTTAAAGAGAGAGGGACAGTGAGAAAGACAGAGAAAGAGAGAAACAACTTTATTGAGTTTTTCACATGGCCTTCGTTGCTCCAACACTCAGTTGTGTACGTGGTGCTGGGGTTTGAACCCGGGTCCTTGTGTTTGCCAGGCAAGCACCGAAACCGCTGAACCACCGCTCCAGCCCCTCATGATGCTTTCTTTACTCATCTATTTTATGTTTTCTTATTTTTTTTTTAAATTGTTAGCCTATATTCTTTGGAAGTTTATCAGTGGTGGTTTTTTGAGGCCTGGGTTGAAGATGTGACTCTTCCACAAAAATTTAATTCACTTTTCCTAAGCGTCTGGAGATCATTTTAAACTGAATTGAGAGTTTGAAGGCTTTGGGGGTCACGACAATAGTGTGAATTTACCCTGAAAAATCTACATGAGGCCCAGCTTATGTATCTAAATTCTTATGGAATGGATGAGAATCCTGTTCGACCTTACATAAAAATTTGAGTCAGCTGAGTGTATAGTCCTTAGAGGTCACGGCCTTATCAATAGTGTTTTCTATTCAGTGTTTCCGGTTGGGTGTATTTTAGGCTTTGTCTCAGTCTTCCTGCCTTGCAAACTATGAAAACTGAAGCTCACTCAGTGTCCTCAGGGTAAAGCTCCTTCTATTGGGTTCCTTTTTCTTCTTTATGTGTTTTTGTTACTTGATCCACATTTGAATTTTTATTTTATATACCAGGGATTGAACCCAGGGATGCTTGACCACATCCCCAGCTCATTTTTATTTTTATTTATTTTTTTTAAAGAGAGAGGGATAGTGAGAGAGAGAGAGAGGGAGAGAGAGAGAAGGAAAGAGAGAAACAATTTTTATTTAGTTTTTCATGTGGCTTTCGTAGCTCAGAGACATCCTTGTGTATGTGGTGCTGGGGTTTGGACTCGCATACTCGCACATGCTAGGCAAGCGTCATAATTGCTGAGCCACCACTCCAGCCCCTCATTTTTATTTTTTATTTTCAGATAGGTTCTCCCTATGTTGCTGAGCCTGGCTTTGAACTTATAATCCTCCTGCCTTAGCCTCCTGAGCTGCTGGGATTATAGGTGTGTGCCACCATGCCCAGCCACTTTGGGTTTTTTAAAAAAGCAATATGGTATTCTGTCATTTGGTCTCATATTCTATTAGATGCAAGGAGAGAACAATTTTTCAGTTACTGTCACATGTATGCACACTAAACTTTATGTTTTGAAAGCTGCACATACTATGAGTAGGAGTAGGGAAGAAAGAGATGTTGTACTCTGTGTGCAATTTTAAAAATTATTTTCTTTTCAAACTACAAAAGCTATATGCATTCATTGCAACAGGACATCAACAAAGAAATGCACAAAGAAAATGATAGCAATCTGTCTCCCCTGCTCTTCCCCAACTACCAATATTTATACTTTAAGATACATGTTTTTCAGGCTGGAGCACTGGCTCGGTGGCTACGATACTTGCGTGGCATGCACGAGTACACAGGTTCAAACCCCAGCACCATGTACACAACAATGTCTCAGAGCAACAAAAGTCACATGAAAACCTGAATAAAAATGGTTTCTCTCTTTCTCTCTCTGACTCTCTATTAAAAAAAAAAGGGATACATGTTTTTCTTTAGTTTTATCAGTTCACATAATCATATGCAAACACATACATAATATAGGTTTTCTTTCTTTATTTTCATTACCAAATAATGAGAACATACTTTAAGTATTTCTGCAGTTCGCCTTTTCTTTTCTTTTCTTTTCTTTTTTTTTTTAAAGAAAGAGAGGGGACAGCGAGAGAGAGAGAGAAAGACAGAATCAATTTTTTTATTTAGTTTCTCATGGACTTTCGTTGCTCACACACTTCATTGTGTATGTGGTGCTGGGGTTTGAACCCGCGTACTCGCGCATGCAAGGCAAGCGCTGTAACTGCTGAGCTACCGCTCCAGCCCCAGTTTGCCTTTTCATATAATAATCTACCACATTCATTCCTCCATGTCAATATACGTAGCCTAACTGCATTGTTAGCAGCAGCATAATATTCTGTAGGTTTTATATACCCCATTATATTCAGCCATTTCCCTATTTTCTTTCTCCCAGATTTTTACTGCACAGATTTTTACACTGAGTGTAGGGAAAGACTGGCAACCAACATCCTTATTTTTGTGCAATAGATTCTTTTGGATCCAGTTTGTTTTCCAAAGATTATAGGAGTTGTATGAAAGTCTCCTTACCTCCACACCCTCACCAGCAATACAATAGGTGCTCACTGATTGGTAGAAACGTGTCTCATTTTTGACTTTTTTTTTTTTACAAGAACTTCTCCTTTCAGTAAAGTTGAATATGCTTTCACATGACAGCCATTTTCACCAACGCTATGTACTGTAAAAAACTTCATACACTTTGTTTACTTTTCTATCAAATTGCTTGATAGTTACCTAAAAATTTCTATTTCTTCTTTTAAAGTTAGTAATTGTGGGGTTGGGGATTTAGCTCAGTGGCAGAGCGCTTGACTAGCATGCGCAGGGTCCCGGGTTTGGTCCTCAGCCCTGAAAAAAAAAAGGAAAAAAAAATAAAGTTAGTAATTGTATCCTTCTGTCTGTCATATATATTTCAAATATTTTCTCTGTTGTCATTTGTTTTTTGACTTTGCATTTGTCATACAGAAAATTTCAATATGCTCTTTTAAGCTGTAATTCATATACATTAAAATGGACCGATTTTAAATGTATGATATAGTGGATTTTAACAAATGGGTAGTGTTATATAACCAGCACCCCAATAATGGCATAAAACAATCCCATTATCCCAAAAATTTCACATGTTTCCTTGTAGTCGGTCTTCATCTCCAAGCTCCAGCCTCAGGGGCCTGTGATGTTTTTCTTTGTCTTTTGGGGAATTCCATATAAATGGAATTACGCTGCATGGAGTTTTTGGACCTGTCTTCTTTCACTTCACATATTGCTCTGGGATTCATTCCATGTTGTATATCATGCCATTGTTTTTGTTCATTTTAAAAAGAGCTGAATAGCATTCCATCGTATGAATATTCCACAATTTGTATATTCATTCACCTTTAGATGTACAAATAAAACTGCATGAAAATTGGAATACCAGTCTTTGTGTAAACACATATTTCTTTCTCTTGGGCACCTTTCTAGGAGTGGGGTTGCTGGGTGACAGAGTAAATATATGTTTACTGTATAAGAAACTGGCAAATTTTTTGCAAAATGATTTTATCATTTTGCTTTGCATTCCAACCAGGGATAATGGCAAATTCTAGCTGATCCCCATCCTCCTCAACACTTATATCATAGGTCTTATTATTTTTAGTCATTCTATTGGGTATGCAGTGACATCTCATTGTGGCTTCAGTTAGCATACCCCTACTGGCTAAAGATGTGGAGCATTCTCATCTCTTCTTTGGCATTTTATTTATTCAGTTGTCTTTCTTTTTATTTGTTTTTTTCCCTTCTTGTTGAACAATAAGGATTTTTTTCCTGAAAATTAAATCTTTCTCTCCCTCCCTCTCTCTCTCTCTCTCTCTCTCTCTGTCTGCTGCTCTGTAGGAATTTTTTGTTTGTTTGTTTTGTTTTCTTAACAGTGTCTTTTAAGGGCAAAAGTTTTAAAATTTCACAAAAGACCAAGTTATCTAGTTTTTTTCTGTTTCATTTTTGTGTCTTCTTTAATCTTTGTATACCAAAGGCCACAAAGTTTATTATTTTCTTTGAGAGGTTTTAGAGTGTTGGTCCTTGCACTTAGATATATGATACACTTTGAGTTAATTGAATGAAAAAAGTTACTAAGCATAATATTGATTAGCATTCTGCCTTTTTTCTATTCAAAACAAATTTTTAGTATGTACAGATGCATGAAAAACTTTAGAAGAGTACATATACATCAAAAACTCTGTGCTTTTTCACTTGGATATCAACAGCAGAAATACAAAGTTTTCTCTTTTGTTTAGGAGACATCTTTAAGAATCCACTTACAAAAAATAAGATTAAGTTACATTAAAATTAAAAATTTGAAGATGCCTTGGGATACATTGCAAATTTGCCAGCAGTTCTTTGGCTTTATTGATGAAGTTATTCAGCCTATAGTCATATCAAATAAAAAGACAGGGGCTGGAGCGGTGGCTCAGCGGTTTCAGCGCTTGCCTGGCAAGCACGAGGACCTGGGTTCAAACCCCAGCACCACGTACACAACTGAGTATTGGAGCAACTAAGGCCATGTGAAAAACTAAATAAAGTTGTTTCTCTCTTTCTCTGTCTCTCTCACTGTCCCTCTCTCTTTAAAAAAAAAAATAAATAAAAATAAAAAGACAATCATTATTGTATGAGTCTTAGGTTTAAAAACTATTAGGTGTCAGGCTGGAGTGATGGCTTGGCAGTTATGGTGTTTGCTTGGCATGCATGAGTACATGAGTTCAAACCCCAGCACCACATACACAACGAAGTCTTGGAGCAATGAAAGCCACATAAAAAACTAAATAAAATTGATTTTCTTTCTCTCTCTCACTGTCCCTCTCTCTCTTAAAAAAAGTATATATATATATTAGGTGTTTCTGGTGGATTCTACTGCATTCCAGAGGACTAACACAACCTGTGACTTGTTATGTATTTGTGTCCCATAGAATCAGTGAGAATTATCAGGAAATAATAATTAATAAAGTAGTGTGTATCAATATATGTGCATTCATGACTATAAAAGGTAAATTGTTTTTCTCTTTAAGAAGCTTCTGGAAGGGAGAGGTTGGCTAAATAAAGTTCTACTCAAATGCATCTTAGCAGAGGAGACTATTTTTGAAGTTAGTTTTGTGATCCTTCAGTAAATTTTTCACTATTTGGGGGGAACTACTGGATGCCTTGGGGCAGTGATAGAATGTACAAATATACATTTTTGAAATGTTTTTCTCAAGCAATATTAATTTTGCAAATTAATATTTTTCACTTGGAGGTATATTTAATCCACAGATATAAAAAATTTATGAATTCGAAAACATGAGTAAATTTAAATTTGTATCACAAGAGAACTTTAGTATGTAGATAATAATTCTAAGCTTCCTTTCTGCTTACTCTTCTTTCCTGTCACCCTCTCAAACCAAGATGTGGACTATCAAAGCATTCTTACTCCCCTGCCCTTCTCCATTATTCCCCAGTAGCAGTCAGAAAAGCTAGAAGAGCTTTGAAACAGGTAAGTCTGATCATGCCACTTTGCTGCTTAAAACCCTGCAGTGATTTCCCTCATTCCTTAGGAGAATGTTGCATTCCTTAACAGACCCCAGAGCTCCAGCCACTGCACACCTTTGCAGCTGCCTCTCTCCGCTCTTTTGCCCACTGTGCCCCAGTTACTCCAACCAGCTTCCGTTCCTTGAATAAGCCTCTTCCCACGCAAAATCTTAACATAATGATTTCTCCTGCTTGGAATAACAGTCTTCCCCCTTATTGCCTGGCTAACTTCGAGTCTCTGCTTAAATGTTATCTCCTTAGGGAAGGGAGGTTTTCTCTAAAGCTCTTTGTATTCTTTTTCTTCTCCACAGTATTTAAATAATTGTCCAAGAATGGGTTGAATATCAGATGCCCTACAAGATGGCTATACCTGGGCACAAGCTTCTTGTAATTCTATATCATGATTGTGTTGCTCCTGCCTACCACAGTGCCTTACAGTGCCTTACACATTGGAGATACTCAACAATTATTTAATTGGATGAATGGGAGAATGAATGCAAACTTGCATGTTCTATAAATACTCATGACTTCAACATGGCATCAAAGTCAAGGATATAATTCTAGATGTGCAAATGTGAATTTTAGCTGTGTGTAGATATTTGCTCAGAGGCCATGTTAACCTCTGCAATTACCCAAGTACATTGAGGAAGTCATTGACCATCAACTGACCATCTGGAGAGGAATTATGGGCAATGAGCTGATGATGTCTGCTGGGACTATGTTCCTATTAAAAGCTTTTGTCAACGACAGAGTTGAGAATGTTGGCACACTGTTTTTTAGACTGATGAGCAGCTGAAGGGATCACTCAGGTGTCTGGTGACATAATCAGTGCATATAAGGATCTAACTCAGTTTAGATAGGGGAATCAAACAGCAACTTATAACTTAATAAAGGAAAATTTAGAATGATTTGAGCAAATACAGAGTGAGGAAACTTAAGAGCAATACATGTGACAAGCATACAGATTTTAATTGACTGGATGAGTCAATAAAATGCATGCTTGTCAGAGACATGGATTTGATTTTGGGATCTTTTAATAGAAACAATGTGTCAACAGCTATTGAAATCACTGAGCATCCCTGGCCAGACCACCCTTGCTGTACCATGTCCAGTTCTGGGAGGCCGATGTACAGGGATATATTGACAGTTACATTGTTGTAATGATTCCAAATCCTGTCCTACAGGAAGAAATTAAAGGTTTGGAGATTCATAGTTAATAAGGAGTTGAATTTGGGAGAATATAATAAGGCTGTTGAATGAAAGACAGAGTCATTAGATTTGTTCTCTGTAGGCCCAAAGTGAAGACCTGGGACCAACAGGAACATTCCAGGGAAGGGGATATAATTCTAGATGTGCAAATGTGAAATTTCAGGAGCTGTCCAGCAGGGAAGTGGACTACGCAGAATTTCATTTTATTAAAGTAAATTAGACTTATACAGCTATTGGAGACCCAAGCTTTCCAAAGCTCTTTCTCATTTTATAGAGGACAGATGACAGTGGTTGAGGCCCTTTTTCCCTTGTGCAGGGCCAAATTCTTACATAGTTTGGACCACAGTATGTTTGGAGTGCGAAGCCAGAGATAAATGACCAGTTAAAGCAATTATTTTTAAAGATCTCATCTACTTTGTCTAGAATCCCCTGATCTGTCCTAACTCTTGAGGCATAATCCTATTTTGCTTCACCTTTTCCACAGATGCCAGTGTAGAAACATCAGAATAGAGACTACTAGTTGCAGAGGGAATTCATGCACTGGGAAAAAATAGAATAATTAGCTGCTAAAGTCCATCATCACTGAGTTTCCATGATTCCAATAGAAGGCACAAAGTGTTCAGTAATTCGGGGGAATGAGTAAAGAGCTTTTATCATTATGGAAGAAATACAAAGGAAAATTAGATGCTCATATCTTACAAAGCTGCTGTTCATGATCATGACAGCCACGAAGTATGCCTAGTATCTTACCCCAGGAGCACTGCATGTCCTTTACTACCAAGGACAGAGTGTGAATGTGCCAGGCAGAACAGATAGGATAGAAGTTAAGATATGGTTGTTATATAAAGTGCTCAAGATATGAGCCTGATAGAATATCCGTAGGGTGGAGTTTATTTCTTAGTTTAGCATTTTAGCAGAAATTATTTGGCACTTGTTACTGGCAAGATAAAAAGAAGCTCTGATTTCTGTTCTCAAGAAGATATACTTGGCTTCTTTCTACCTTTCTCTTACCCCCAGCCTTCATTTTTGCATCAGAATGTGAAGGAGTGGACTCAGTATTTTGCATTTAGTTAATTTAGTTCATTGTGCTCTCACCCTTAGATTATGAAATAGTTCAGTAATAAATATTGCATCGTTGCTGAATATGTAGCATGCATTTCATTTGCATTTCATTTTATAACAAATTATATTTTTGGTATTTACATAATATTTTGGATGTATTTTGGAATAGCTCTTATTAATATAAGTAGTCACATACATAACTGGACTCAGTGGGCAAGAGAAAAATAAAGTTAAACTACTTTGCTTGAGAAGTGTAGACTACAAAAGAGAAAAAAATGCTTTTGAATAAGTATGTGTATTTGGGATAAACACATGCTCCAAATGACATAATTGGACGTCAGATTAATTGACCAAGTTCAAGCATAGTGAGGCAGATTAAGGTTTACAGAAATCTGGGACCCTATCTCTCATCCTGGACTTTTCTACAAAGGAGGAAGCTCTGAACAGCCTGGCCTTTTAGAACATGGGAGGAGAGGCTTGTGTGAGCTCATGGGGCTTTCCACCGTGACCACCAGTCTTGGCAGTCATGAGGCACCAGTAGTAAGTGAAACCCGGCTCTTAAGTTATCGAGGGCTTTGGTGAAATATTTGGCTTTAAGCAGCGAGGTCAGTATTTTAAGGGCGACTCACATCTTGGGGTCAAGTGGAAATGACTGGTAGGATCCATATACAGATCTGGCCCTTCCAAATGGGGGGACAGGGGTAACAGAGGGCATCGCCTCCGAGGGTTTGGACAGGTTTGGACAGGAGGGGCGCTTTCTAGTTTCTTCCTGTGCAAGACGTGCTGATAAATGATCCCATCCGCTTCCATAACCCTGAGAAAGATCTCATACCATAAAGGTCACATCGAAAGGTGTGGATACGGGGCGGGGGGCGAACTGCTCCCCGAGCCTTCCCTGAGAAAGGGAACCTCACTTCTGGGCCACCTCATCTCTCTGCCCTGCACACCTCCTCCTGGCTCAGACCCATTCCTGTCCACATTCTCTTCTTCTGTCCCCAGGGCCACCACCCGATCTGTCCCCTTCTCCAGACAATAACTTCTGGCGAGGCTTGGGGTTCAGTCCAGCCAGATGTGCTGAGGTCGTTGCATCGGGAGCAGGGCGCACGGAGGGGGAGGACCCGGGGCGCAGCCGTGGTGGGTGCGCCCTGCCAAGAAGGGCGGGGGAGACGGGGCGCGCGCGGAGGAGAAGGAGGGAGAAGGGAGGGCGTGTGAGCGAGTGAGACACAAGAAAAGGGAGCGCGCCCGCCGCCGCCGCCCTCCTCGCAAGAGAGGCTGGAGTGAGGCTGTGCGAAGCGCCGCATTTCAATGAGGACCGGCCAAGGCACGTCCCTGCACTAGCGGCCGTAGCCGAGACGCCCGAGCTCCCGCAGCTGCTGCCGCCAGCCCGGCCCCGACGCCGCCCCCAGCCCCGCAGCCCGGTAGCCCCGGCCGCGCCCAGACGGGCAAGGACAGCTCCAGGAGGCAGCCCCCAACGCGGCCACAAAGAGTCCCCGGCGGCGACTCTCCTCGATCGGTGGGTGGTTTGCTTTCGCTGGGGAAGGGAGCTGCGGGGAGGGCGCCCCGGGGTCCCGCAGTGCCAGCTCTGCCCGCAACCACGGAGCGCGCTGAGGGCGGTTCGGGCGCCCAGCTTGGCTGCAGCCGCCCCGCCCGCAGTTCCTCGAAAGGCGGCTGCCCTGCCCTGGCCAGCCTGGCCCCGGCCGGGGGCCTTGTGTGCCGGCGGGCCCTAGGCTGCTGGCACCTGCGTCTTTTGTCTGGTGCCACCCGGCTTTAAACTGGGAGTAGGGCGAGAACCCCCTCCCCCAGGCTTTTTGCCGCGTTGTTAGTGGAGATGGAGAGCCAGGGCGGAGGAGCTGGGAGAGGTGCTTGTCATTGTCAGGATTGGTTGCAGAAGGAGGACCAAGTCTGTGCTTGGAAGGAGTGGCCGGGCCTGGCCTCTTATTGTGTGTGTTCTTTCCTGTGTGCCTGGGAGGGTGGTGTGTGGATGTGGAAGGGGTCGATCCATTCGTGGTGGTGGCTGCAGCGTGAGTGTTGCAAGTACGTTTGCTGGGTCTCAAGTTCCTCTGGGGACAGTGAGGCTGCCTCCTGTACACATTAGTACCTGCAGTGATAAAAGCATGCGGAGAGGAAAAGACATTTTCCTCCTAGTGGGAGCGCACGCACAGCCCCCGCATTGCCCCACAAAAGAG
Source organism: Aplodontia rufa (assembly GCA_004027875.1). Classification (NCBI taxonomy): domain Eukaryota; kingdom Metazoa; phylum Chordata; class Mammalia; order Rodentia; family Aplodontiidae; genus Aplodontia; species Aplodontia rufa. The sequence continues at coordinate 99,337 of PVKS010001744.1, forward strand.
GCTGCTTTTGAAAATTAGGTTTGCACGGAATAGCGGCTGGATTTGGCAAGGAGATGCTTGTCGGTGAGAGAGCAATGAAAGGTTTCATTCAAACTGGCTCCCTCTCTGCCGTACCTGTGAACGCGTGTCCAGGTTACAGTGCACATGCGTTCAGCTGCCACACTGCAGGGTGTTCAGTGAATACATGTCATGCCTGTTCCTAAATATATCGCCTTTCAATGGGAAAGGAAAGTAGGGCAGCGTTTAAAGTATGATATGTCACACCAATGCAGGTCAGAGGGATTTTAAGCGAGGTCACATGTAGGAAGATCATAAAGTATGTACACACCCTGTTCTACATACATCTATGGTGGTGCCCTCTCTCAGAAGGTATGTGTGTGCCTTTTATTCCATGCCTGTCCATCTACCTGAATCCTAATCCCACTGCTAAAATATGCTTTGGGATTTCCAGGTTCAGCATCTATTTAGATGTGGTAGCATTTGTGCCCTATTCTTTCTTGGTGTGTGTGTGTGTGTGTGTGTGTGTGTGTGTGTGTGAATTTCTGAAACAGGAACCCATGTGCTTGTCCAAAGAATGATGAACATAGAGATTCCTCAAAATGGTGAGAAATTCCACAAAGAACCATTGAGGATGTTGGTTTCTGGCATAGCAGTATGTATGGGAAGGTCTCTGATAAGAGCTGGTCACCTTCTTCTCCAATTGATGTCTGTGCCCAAGGCACTGGTGCCATGTGCATGTTCACTGGTCCTTTATGACCTGACTGTGGGGCTGAGTGTTCTAGTAGGCTTCCCCTGGAGGAAGCATGACCAGCTGGAACCCCCTCCAATCTTCTTTAGGAGCTCTTGGTTCAGATGTATGACTAGGCCAACTGAAAGCTGAGCCAGTGGAGGAAGGGAAAGAGCACCTGTTCTGATGTCTCACATAATTACCAGAACACAGGGTGTAAAGTGTGGGTTTTGACATTCTTTTAGTGGTAGCTGCAATCTTGACAGTGATTTCGCTTTGAGTGTGGTTTTGTTCTACTGGCAACATTATTGCCCACTTTTGGGCAGGCTCAGCGAAGGGAAGTAAAAGATCTGGTCCCTTCCTTACATGGATGCATGATCCAGTTTGAAGAAATATGCAAATAAAATCAAACCAGATAAGCTTTTCTCTATTTTATAATTTATTCATTGGTTCAAGGTGGGGGGCTTATGATGCTACTCAGGCTGTTCTTGAATTCTTGGGCTGAAATGATCCTCCTGCCTCAGCCTCCTGAGAGCTGAGACTATATATGCATGCCATCACAACCAGCTATTTTTTTCTGTTTAAATTGATCTTTTAAAAAATGGTGTGGAAGTTTTACTCCTAGAAGTCTGTTCTCTGTATGGAATGTGAACAAATTGCTGATTGTGAATTGAGAAATGCCCGTTAGAACTGGATTTTTCTGGTAACACAATTGTGTCATCGTTTGCTATGACCCTCTTTGCTCCCTTTCAGTTTATATCAGTTTTGAAGGAAAACTCGAGAGTTGGAAGAATGGCCAGTGCTTTTAAAAAGGAAATAAAACCCTTTGAAAGTCAATATTGCTTTTATTACTTATAAAGTTTTGAAGAGCTCAGTGAGTAGGCATGAGTGCTAGTAGTATCCTCTATCCCACCCACCAGACACACCTTTTGGAAGATGGGAGAGCTCATTTAAAATCTATATATAAATAAAATAGGTGCAGTTACTAATATCATGGGCAAAATATTGGTTTGTTATACAACAGATGCCTTCAGAATTGGATATTAAGTGGTTATTGTCTTGAATTTATCTAACTTCTAAATCAATGAAACCTACTCATTGTGGGTGTGACTTTTCAGAAAAGCGCAAAATGAGTCTCTGATTAGTTATTAAGAGGCATGAGGTAGTTTTTACATTTGGAGGGAGAGAATACACTGAACTCATGTTCACTCCATGTTTAAATCATACTCTGTCCCCACTCCAGCCATCTTGGTAGGGTCAGTGATAGACTCCTGAATGTGTGGAAGCTTTAGAGACCTGGCAGCTACTGCTTCCTCTTTGTGCAGATGAGATCTTGGCTGGTTAGGTGACATGCTTAAGGGCACCCAACTAGTTAGGAGTGAGGGCTTTAAACACCTCTTTTTTTACATGTCAGCTAGGAGCCAGTCTTACTAGCACCAACTTTGGATTCAGGGTAAAGTTGGGTTCAAATCCCAACTCCCTCAGTTATAATGTTGGGACCCTGGATAAATCCCATACCCAGCCCCCAGCCTTGACAACATTAACTACCTTTTGGACTCCTGTTTTGTTTTAGAATATATATATTTTAGGGCTGGCTTGGTGGCTCGGCGGTTAGGGCGCTTGCCTGGAATGCACAAGTACACGGGTTCTAACCCCAGCACCCACATACACAACTAAGTGTTGGACCAACAAAAGCCATGTGAAAAACTCAATAAAAATTGATTCTCTCTGTCTCTCTCTCTCTCTCTCACTGTCCTTCTCTCTTAAAAAAAAGAATATATATATTTTAGCATATGGTATAACTGATGAATACTACTAGTATGAGGCATATCTTAGACATTACATAAATATTTTCTTTCACTTCATTCATATTAGGAATACCAAATTTCTAGCCATTTTTTTTAAGAGAGAGAGAGGGACAGTGAGAGAGACAGAATCAATTTTATTTAGTTTTTCATGTGGCTTTTGTTGCTCTAACACTTTATTGTGTATGTGGTGATGGGGTTCGAACTTGTATACTCATCATGCCAGACAAGCACTGTAATGCTGAGCCACCAATCCAGCCCTGCTAGCCTTGATTTTAAGCACGAAATTTTTTTTATCAAAAATTTTTAATTAAATTTTAAAAACTGTATCATAAACTTTTTACATCTGAATGGGACAGAGTTAAGTTTATTCAGGCTCCAGCAAAATTTAGAGAGACTTTAGTATTTTTGATGAGTTTTGACTGACCTTCAGAAAGGTAGAATTTGGGAGGTATTTGTCAGGATCTTGCCTCAGATTTTCCATTTCTCTTATTTTCTATTTCAATGTGCCTGAAATTTTATCATTCAATTTTTTAATTTGAAAATTTAAAATTTGTAGCACCTGGAGTGTTGGTGCACACCTGTAGTCCTAGCAATTCGGGAGGCTGAGGCAGGAGGATTGCAAATTTAAAGCCCGACTCAGCAACTTAGTGAAGCCTTAAGCAACTTAGTGCCCTCTCTCTCTCTCTCTCTCTTTCTCTGACACACACACACACACACACACACACACACACACACACACACAAAGGGGGGAGTGGGATGTAGCTCCATGGTTAAGTGCCACTGGGTTCATTCACTGGTAACAAAAAAATTTTTTTTTAAATTTTTGAATGTTGAGGTTTTCCCACTCTCTAGGTTTTCCCTGTTTAAAAAAAACTGTATTCTCCTATAAAGGGCAACTAGACTTTGTCAACAAACTTCTTAGCAAGGATGAACTGATGCTCTCAGCAGCTTACTGATAATGAAACCCCATAGAAAGTGAAATGGGGATCGTAGGGATGCATGTGTCACTTTCAGAAGGTCAGGAATGAAGATGAGGATTCTCCAGCTGTCTCCCGTAACAGATTCTGCTCTACTAGTTCTTTTTTGCAGGGCATCAAAAACAGAAAACATTTTGTTAATAAACAATTAATACACACATGCCAGACATTATCCTAGGTGCTTCATATGCATGAACTAACCTGCTTAGTAGTTAATATTAACAATGAAGTAGGTACTGTTTGTATTCTTATCTTGTGATTGAGGAAACTGAGGTGGCTTAAAGATGTCAATCAAATACATTTCCCAAGGTTACACAGCTGGTAAAAGGTCAAGTATGCATCAACAGTTTGAAGCCTTGATTTTTTTCAAGCACAAGGATAGAGCCTTGAGCGGAAGGAAGAGAAAACCCCCCCAAGGAATTTTTTTCCTTTGCTGATGTCTTCTTTCTCCTGCTACTTAAAAAAAAAAAAAAGAAACAAATTTATCTGAAGCATTAAATGCAAGTAAATGAGTTTAGGTGAATTCACTTTTTAAAATATGGAATATCTTGTGTATGTTGGAAAATCTCTTTAAGCTGGTAGAAGCTAGTGACTGATTTAATGTCCTCTCCATCTGGCCATAGGGAGCATACGCACTAGGTAGAGCTCTTACAGTCTGACTGTTAAATGCTGCCTGCCCTGGTTTTCTCCCTAGACCACACTTATCTTCACCTGTGTAGCAATATGAAAACTTATTTTCTGCCTGCTACCAGGTAGCCAGTCTGCAGGGAGCCTTAAGCGTTGGAGTCACACAAACATGGGAGAGCTCCTGATTGGAGCATTTCTCAACTCTGTTACTTGGAGAAATTTAGAAGGAAAATTTCTCTGCCTGTAAATAGGGACAGTAATAGTTGGAAAGCTTGCTGCGACTATTCCAAGCCTGCTGGGTAGTAGGTAGTTGATACCTAGGAGATTAATGAAACTGTAGTTGAGTAATAAGCTGTTTCCCCTGCAGTTTGCCTCTTGCACTCATCTTCCTTGTCCTCCTCCTCTTTCCCATTTGATGATGGTTCATGTTATAACAATGTTTCCACCCAGCTGCTGTCAAGTGGAGGTTTCAAGCCATGATCTGAAATAACCTCAGGCTGTGTCTCTCTTTGTTTCCGGGCCTCTCAGGTTCCACTTGCAGTCAGTCCATCATGTCCTTCGGCAGAGACATGGAGCTGGAGCACTTTGATGAGCGGGACAAGGCTCAGAGGTACAGCCGAGGGTCGCGGGTGAACGGCCTGCCTAGCCCCACGCACAGCGCGCACTGCAGCTTCTACCGCACCCGCACGCTGCAGACCCTCAGCTCTGAGAAGAAGGCCAAGAAAGTTCGTTTCTATCGAAATGGAGATCGATACTTCAAAGGGATTGTGTACGCCATCTCCCCAGACCGCTTCAGATCTTTTGAGGCGCTGCTGGCTGATTTGACCCGAACTCTGTCGGATAACGTCAATTTGCCCCAGGGAGTGAGGACCATCTACACCATCGATGGGCTCAAGAAGATTTCCAGCCTGGACCAACTGGTGGAAGGTGAGCGCCATCAGCGATGCCCCAGGGACCCCACAGGTTCCAGGCTCAGATTTCCTTGTGCTAGACTTTCTTAACCTCCAAGAGGTTGTGTTATGGTTGTAGATGATAGGTAAGAGCCTTATTGTTTCACATGGTCGAGTTTGAGGTACTGTAGTGTAAAAAGAAAAAAAAAATAACCATAATGGTATTCGGTCATGGAACCCCAAAACTGTAGGCCCAGGAAAACGTGTCTAATTCTACAACATACTCTATTTCCTCTCTCACACACATGCAGCATTAATTTTAAAAGTTCATTTTGATATCTTCAATTGCATAGTTCATATTCATTTCTAGATGCAAATTGAACTTTTGCTATCACAATGTCCAAAAGTACTTGAATGAAAAATGACAAATGGATCATGAAATTTTAGAGTTGAAAGGAACTTAGCTGTCAAACCCATTAATTTTATCACTGGAGACTGGGGACTAGAAAATTCAAATGACAGGTCTGTGGCTTCATGGGAAGCTGGTGGTGCCCACTGGGCCAAATATGAGGTTTTCTAGAAATTCTTTCCACTGTGATCATCTTTCATTTTAAAGAATTATTGTCTTTCTATAGTGTTTGAGGATATGAAGGAATTAATCTGTTCAGATTGTTTTTCTTTTTTTAAAGAGAGAGAGAGAGAGACAGTGGGAGAGAGAGAAAGAGAGAACCAATTTTATTTAGTTTTTCATCAGGTTTTTGCTGTTCCGACACTTAGTTGCGTGTGTGGTGTGGTGCTGGGGTTTGAACCTGGGTCCTTGAGTATGCCAGGCAAGCGCTTCAACTGCTAAGCCCTGGCTCCAGTCCTTGCTCAGATTATTTTTAAGTCCAATTTATGTTAACAGCCATTATCTCTTTTAGACATTTAATGTAAGGAGCGTTTGGATCCACGAATGAGGCCTGATATCTTGTGCAAGCAGAATAGCTTGCTCACTCTGGGTTCAGCATGCCTGAGGATCAACTCTATTTGGACAAGGCATAAAGTTTCTCATTGCCTTAGAAATCATAGTCAAATTAAAGTAATCTGGAGAGGAATAGTCAGGATTAAATGCGTGATAAGGTATAAACAAAGGTAATGATTCCCTTTGAAGAGCAGGTGTCTGAGGTTGAGACTCAAGCCTCTGATGAAGCAGATAGCACGGAGAAAACTGGGAAAGGAAGGTAGGACTAAGTGTTGGAAGAGCTTCGTGTCATCTGAATTCATCTTACACAGTTTCCCAGGTCCTGCTGGCCAACAGGCTTGTGGAGAACGCCACACCGTCCCTTCCCTGCTTAAGCAGGTAGCAGGATGCGTTCTTTTCAACTGCTTTGGAGTTGGGGTTTGTTGCCCCTAAGGGCAAGCCTGCTTGTCCTCTTTAGTAGCCAGAGTTGGTATGTGAATCAAGGCTGAGGGCGCTCCCCTTTTCTTCTCCTGCTCTCTTGGCAGGAGTGCCACTCTGGTCACAGTAGGACTGGACTTGAGCGGGTGTGCAGGAGCCTGGGCTTGGTGTGTTTATTTTGTGGGATTTCACATCTCTTCAGTGACTTGTCACCCTGCCAAGATGCCTGTAGACTTGGCCTTCTTCCTTCTATTCAGAGGCTGGAACTTCCAGTAAATTAAAGGGAAAGAATGAACATGAAGTCTTTCTGAGTCAGATTAGATGTGTGTGTGTGTGTGTGTGTGTGTGCGCGCGCACACGCGTGCATGCACATGCCCTGTCCTTTGTATGACCTTTAGAAAGCACAAGGATAAATAAAACATTTGGTGGTGTATTCCAAAAGATCTGGAAAAAGATCAGATGCAAAGTCAGGTGCATGATCAGTTACCAAGTCGTCCCTTTGAGGGCTAATGATATAGGGACAACATGGCCAGATCTTAAGGATGGATAACTCATGGTGTTCTAGAATCACCTGCATAACATCTGAGAGGTCTGGGGCACTTCAGTTTCCCACCCAAAATGGATTGCTCCTGAGAGGTGGCCAGAGATATTCCTGTGGCTTCCATATTCCAAGGAAAGTGTATAGAAAGTGGCCGATGAGAGTATTTCCTTCACATCTGAGGACCAGCAAAATTATGGCATGCTTCCCACTATCTTTTTTGGTCTCTTTTTGCTACACTATGATACCTGCTCTGAGATATTGCTGTCCTGATTTAAGACAATGATGGTTTACTGTTATTGAGAATGTGTGAGGCAATGGTTGGAGTTGTGTCAGTATTGAATACATGTACTTCTCATAATGATGCTAGGAGGTATACGCTATTGGCATCTATATAATAAGATGCTATGTGGTTTCAGAGTGGCTCAGTACTCTGCTCAGAGTCACACAGCAAGAAATGGTAGCATTATGATTTGAACCCAGGAAGGCTTGTGCCTGAGCTAGACCTCATAACTGCCACTAAGAAGCTGTGTACTATGGATTCAGCTCCTATAAAGGGTACTCTTGTGTTTATTTTAATACAGTGGATTATTTTTTGATATAGGGGAATGGAAGACATTTAATGGAAAGTTAACTGTAAACCCTAAGTTATTCCCATTAAAATTAGTGGTGTTTAAATGAAATACTATTGTATTAGTTACTTCTTGAAAACAAATATTTTATTATTGGCTTAACTCCAGAAACAAAAGATGCTTTTCTAAGAAACACTTTAATCTTTTTCTTTGTCACCCCCCCCCCAAAATAAAACCTTTTCCCCAATGGATATGAAGGAATTGCAAGTACAATTTTCTGATGTTTAAAAATTATTTTAAAAATTATCTTTTTTTTCTCACTGAATAAATGGAAACTTGTACAGGGTGTGAGTTCCCATATTGGCTGCATTTATTTTTTGAAGTTTTAGTTTAAACAGGATTTTTTTCTAATTCATACCAGTGATGATTAACATGCAGCTGCACTTAGTGTTTAAATAGCTAGACATTCATTTAGATTTGCTTCTTTGTCAATTACATTTTTGCTTACTCTGTTAAAATCCAAACCGTTGCTTCATATTCATCATTAGGCCCATATCTCTCACTTTACATACTAATTTTATGTAAACGTCAATGCATGTTATTAGCTTTTCATTTCCCCTTCCAACATGATGATGTTTGAGTTTTAAATTAAATCCTTTTAGTGGGTGCACTGACAAGTGTATTTGGCTTGTAATTGTTTTTTTTTTTTAAATTTGTTCTTTCTCACTTGATCTTCGACTAAAAATTCTAAGTTATAATGACATATGTGCGTTTCCTTATTTGTAACAGACTTATGGTCACTTTCACTGTTTTATTATTATACACTGATTGTTATGCATAAGTGTGGCTTAAGCACGTTGATAGAGCTGGCTATGAGGCCAAATTATATAATGAGCAAGTGTGCATGTATATGTGCGCATGTAAGATTTTGTGTGTGCCTACATTGTATATACATGTGTATAAACACACACGAATGTTGCATATACCAAAGGTGACACTCTTCATTGTTTGCTTTCAAAATGACTTTAATATGTTTAAAAATAATCGTGGTTCTTAATGAGGCCTATTTCTGCAAGTGACTCACCTTCAGACTTGGCACCAATTTTGTAGCATTTATTTTCTGCTATACTTATGTACATATTATAGATAAACAAGAGTATAACACTTAAACCCTTTGAATTTAGGAGAAAGATGTATTATACATCCTGAGCAATAACTGATTGACCGATTTTCCTTCTTTTAACATCTTGTGGGTACGTAGGTGCGAGAGGGCCAGAACATTTCCTTACAGGGATGAAAACTGCACACATATGTCATCTTCTGGATATAAATAAGTTAATTTACTCATCGGATCTGCAGCATCATAAGTGAGGCGCATCCCTCTTCTTCCTGGTTTTCACTCGCGCATTGGCTGCTCACGGCCTTTCATGGGCATTGCCTGACTCCGTGCTGTGGCATAAGGGCTTTGTCCAAGTCTCCATCAGAATTCTCTTCTTGAAAATAATTGAACACCTTGCCCTAGAGTTAGGAAATCTCTCCCCAACTGTGGCTTCTGGATTACCTGTCTCTCTTGGCGATTTTCCTAAGAAAATTTCCCTACTCCTCTACCTTTTCCAACTCTCTGGTTTCCTTTCTTTCCCCTGCTAAATTAAACTTTTTGAAATTAATTTTTAGATAGGTATAAAACCTGATCTTCCTAAAATTCCCCAGAGGTAATCAGTTTGCTAACTGTTTTTCCTTTTTTAAAAATTTTTATTATCCTCTCAGCCGTCCCAGTGCGTGCCCACAAGATAATCTATTATGCCTACAATTCTGCATCTTGCTTTCTGCTGTTATCTTGGAGGTTTTTCCTATCAGTACACCTAGAACTGCTATATTGTTTTTACTGACTCCATAATACTCCTGTATCCAAATGTACCATAGTTTATGTAATCATTCTTCCATTCATGGGTGTTTAGAATATGACCAACCCTTTTTTATTATAAAAACTTTTGCAATGACTATCCTTGGGTATGTTTTCCGTTAATGTAGATGAATGTCTTTAAGATAAATTACTAGAAGTAGTATTGTTGGATAGAGAGCTATAAGCATTAAACATTTTTTTTAAGAGAGAAGGACAGTGAGAGAGTGAGAGACAGAGAAAATCAATTTTTATTGAGTTTTTCACATGGTTTTCATTGCTCTGACAGTTGTGTACATGGGTGCTGGGGTTTGAACTCCTGTACTTGAACATGCCAGGCAAGCACCGTAACTGCCGAGTCACCACTCCAGCCCCAGCGTTAAACTTTTAAGAGCTATTGCAAAACTCCTTCCTAATAAAGGTAATTCCAGTTTGCACTCTGATCAGTAATACATGATGTGTTATCAAATGTTTTGTCATTTGTCAACCTGTTAAAAAATAAAAACATTTATTACATTATAGATTTTTTAAGAGAAAGTGAGGGACAGTGAGCTGCATTTTTCCTACAGTGAGCACTGTAGAAAAATTGAAAAAATGCAAAAATGTTTAAAAAATTAAATAATAACTCCTCATCTTCCTGTATACTTAATTCTTGTTTCTTGTGCTGTTCTAATAGGGTCTAATAGGGTCTCATGCTAAAAATACATTAAGCTTGGTCATCTTTTTTTATAGTATGTTCGTATTCACCCCACTTTTCCATTCCTCTTGCAATTTGTCTCAGATTATATCCTGTTAGATTCGCACCTGTCACATACAGTAGTCTTCAAGCCAGAATTCCTGTCTTTAAGTCTTGCCCCAGAGGGATTACATTGTATTGCACCTTTGTTTAATAATGGCTCTTCTTTTTACTTTTAGAATGTCGCCCACAAATTTTAATGTATTTCTCTGTGAAATTCCATTTCTGCCCCTTCCTCCTATCTGGCCGTGGTTCCTATGACCTGTTGATGTACCTAGTGCTACACCTCAGCTGTTCTGCTGTGTTCTCCCGTCTCTGGGCTTCCCTTCTCTCCCGTCTTAGGGTAATATGGTACCCTACTCAGAGGGTGAATACCATCATGGTTTCGAGTGCAGGCTCATGTTTGAATCTTAGCTCCAACTTTACTGACTGTATGACCTTTGGCAAGCAGACCCCATGTTAAGAGGCCTGCTGGTACTTGCTGATAAGGCTGTGGTGAAGATCACAGGTGAGATGAGATGAATTGGAACATGATCTGCTGCATGGCAGACACTCAGCTTTTCCATGCTGCATCCCCTCAGCCTACAGATATGCACACCTCCCACAATGTAAACAATTCCTGCCTTGATCTTGCTGACCTCTCAAATGCAAAGCTTTTTCACAATAAAAAAATCTGCACTTTTGTCTCTGCTTCCTAACCTTTTTTTTTTTTTTTTAAGAAAGAAGGACAGTGGGGCTGGAGCGGTGGCTCAGTGGTTTCGGCGCTTGCCTGGCAAGCACGAGGACCCAGGTTCAAACCCCAGCACCACGTACACAACTAAGTGTTGGAGCAACAAAGGCCATGTGAAAAACTAAATAAAGTTGTTTCTCTAGAAAAAAAAAAAAAAGAAAGAAGGACAGTGAGAGATAGAAAGAGAGAGAGAGAGAATCAATTTTTGTTGAGGTTTTCACTGCTCTGACACTTAGTTGTGTATGTGGGTTCTGGGGTTTGAACCTGTGTACTTTTGTGCATGCACCATAACCACCGAGCCACCGCTCCAGTCCACTGCTTCCTAACCTTCTGATCATGCTTCAGTCACTCCACTAGGATCATTACACTATGATGCTTATTTTACATCTAAGTCTCTGGAAGTGAGGGAGTCCCCACAGCCTACCATGATAGTTGCAAATTGTTGTAGTTTGAATATAAGGATCCCCCAAAATTTCTGTTAAAGCAGGAATAGACATTAAATGATTAGATTACAAGAGCTGTAACCCAGTCAGTCCATCCTAGTTTGAATGGACTGACTGGGTGGTAGCTATAGGCTGGTGGGTCATTGCTCAAGGAGCGGGGTCCATGGAGGAATGCCCTGGAGGGGTTCATCTTCCCTGCAACCCTTTCCTCCCCCTCTCTCTCTGCTTTCTGAGCAGCTTTCCTCCTCTGGGTCTGTCTTCTATGAGGTTCTGCCTCACTTAGGCCCACAGCAATGGAATTGGCTGTCTGTGGACTGAGACATCTGAAGCTGAGCCCCAGATAAACTTCTCCTCCTCTAAGTTGTTCTTTTTAGGTATTTTAGTCACAACAATGTTAAAGCTAACTAAAACACATTGTTCCATAAATATCAAATTCAGAGAACGAATGGATGAATGAATGAATGAAAGCAACTGTGCCTCACTATTCAACTGCAGTGTCCATTACAGGACCGTGCTTGACCTCCCACTGGCCAGATCAGTAACCTTTTCAGAATCTTTATTACTGTCCTTGGAGTAATGGATGCTGATGTCTGGATCTCCCAGAGTCCTACCTTCATACCTCCTGCTGTTCATGGTTGATTTCTGATTTCTCTCAGTTCTCTTTGGTGGTATATGTCTTTCTGGGCACTGTTTAAATATGGCTCTTGCCCTGGATTTCAGCTTTTGCAGTGGGGTAAGGACATTTTCCCTGAGCATTTTCTTCAGTTCCCATGGTTACAGCTGCCACATCAATCTCTTTTCCAAACTCCTGAACTGTATTTTTTTCCTGTTTGCTGGAACTCTCCAACTGGCTGTTGTTAAGTACTTCAAATTTAACATAAGGCTGTGGTGTGGATTACAGGCAAAATTACAGTCAAATGAATTTGCGTCCTTACCACCTAATGCAAAGCTCTCCCCCATTTTGTTTCATCCGCTGTGGTATATGGGAAGTAGGCCACAGAGAAGCTTCAGTGTCATCAGTGTGCATCCCCTTGGGGCTCCTCATCCAGTGGATTTGCTAATTTGGGTTGATTGTACCTGCTAAGTACTTCCCATAGCATAGACTCCTCGCCATCCCTAGAGTATATATGCAAATTTCAGTTGTCCATCTCCTCTGCTTGTCTATTATAGAGGCTTTCCGGGAGGTATCTTGGCTTCCACCTTCTACAGTCCACCTTTGGCCCTTCCTTCACAGGACAGCCCATGTGTTCTATAAACACCTCATGCTGAGCATGCATAAAAACTCTGACAGTGACTTCTGCAATCTTACCCAACTTGTTTGATCAAGGAAGCAATTTTATTTTATTTTCTGAGAAAAATGCATGAATATCTTTTTACTGTACTGTGAAGTAAAGCAAAGCATATTATTATTATGTTTCATCTGAAATACTCTCCTGTCTTTTCTGCCAATGGAAATCATACTCTTGCTTCCAAGGTTGGAATGAATTCCCTCTCCTCTTTGACAGCATGGTGGGAAGTGGAAAGTGATTTCTTTCTCCTTTGAATTCGGGTTGCCCATATCACTTACTTAGCACTCAATGCTTAAGGCCTTGAGGTGGAACCTTTTCCTATGCATGCGTTGATTTCTAAGCTCTTGAGAATGGGTTTGTGGTTTAGGTTTCTTTAACTCCCCAGGGTGGCTAATTCAGGTCTTGTACATATAATTGATACTTTAGGGTGTTAGTTTTAAATTTTAGGTCTCAAGGCTATTGATGTATATACTTGTTGCGATTCTGTTATTTGTTGTGTTTTCATTTTCTTAAGAGACATTTTCAGCAAGGACATTATGGGTTGGAGATACCACTATTTTCATAGCTCTAAATACAGTTTGTCATGTAGCTTTTTGAAAGGGTTCTTGTCAATTTAATGTCCCTAATTATTTATTTTATCTATTTTATGTTGTTTTTGTCCTTCACCATATATTTTAGAATCTTGCATTTTTGTAAATTATAACAAGCTTTGCAATTATGTTAAACCATTGTTCTATTAAAGGCCTCAGTGTTTTTTCCCTTTTTAAAAATTTTAGTTTCTCTACTTTTCAAGCGTATCAGTATTAAATTTCAAAAAATTTGTATATCACTATTTTTTCCTTTATGACATTTTTCTGTTGCTTTGGATTTGAGAAGTTGAAATTTTCCCACAGGTCTGAGATAAGCATTCATATTTATTTTCTGTAAGTTATTTTTATATACCATTTTATTATGAGACACTTCTATGGAAGAACAACCCATAAATGCCTTTGGGAAATCTTTTTCCTTTAATAGCACCATGAAAATCATCTCCTTAAACTGGTGCCTTCCAGGTAGACAGGAAAGTTTGCTGTGCGTATCTGAGTTGGCTCATAAAATGTCATGTCCAGAAGGCATGTTACAATATTTTACTCTGTAAATAATCCTTCATGCAATTAAACTCAGTATGCTTTCAAGAATTTCAATGTAAATTTTGCCATAACTCACAAAATGAAATTTAATCGTCAGAGTTTTCAATAAGAAAGTTTATATTCTAGAGAAAATGAAATATATTGCAGATGCATTGCATATTTTAGACTTAAAGAAATTTTAGAGACAATACTCACCAGCATTAATAATATGAAGGGTAGAGGGGCTGGAGCGGTGGCTCAGTGGTTTCAGCACTTGCCTAGCAAGCACAAGGACCTGAGTTCAAACCCCAGCACCACGTACACAACTAAGTGTTGCAGCAACTGAGGCCATGCGAAAAACTAAATAAAGTTGTTTCTTTCTTTCTGTCTTTCTCACTGTCCCTCTCTCTTAAAAAAATAATATGAAGGATAGAAATTAGGTAATTTTCAGACTGATGCCAAGTAATGGCAGAGCTAGAATTTATAAGTCACAGCTCTTAGCCCCTGAAAAACTCTAGCATCAAGGAGAAATGAAACAAGCTTCTAGAATACCCCAATATGGAGTCTTGTGAAGGAAGGCCTTTGTAGCTGGTATCCTCCAGGCCCTGTCAACCAGGGTACTGGTACCTTGTTAACAAACATTTTTGATGGTGCTTAGAGAATTTCTTTAAGATAGAAATATACTAGTTTCAAAATGGGAGCTAATATCAAGGTTGTATTAACTTTCTAGCTTTTTATAATAAACTTTATTAAAGAAAGTTTTTTCCCATACTTTGAAAAAATAGTGTAAAATAGCATATAAAATTCATGGATGCTTTTTAAAAACAAAAACAAAACCACGGTGCCTTCAGTATCTTAAATATAATCTAGTATGCTTACAAAAATTATTTTATCCTTGAACTTCCTGAAAACACTTAAATTTCCCAGGGAAGAAATAACTGTATTCTGACATTTTAGAAGATATTGTTTGGATTCAAACATAATTTTATGCTTTATTTTCTTACTTTTTTTAATTTTTATTTTCTTTATCTCTCTGCACAAAAGCTTTGGCCTTTATAAATGTTACAATTTTGGCAGATGCTACATCTGTTGTTCTTGATGCATGTTGGGGTGTCTTAGACACCCAGAATATTACATTTCAAGTGAAGGATCAGTCATATAGAATTTTTTAGCTTCAACGACTTAAAACAGAACTAGCAGTATTCCAGGCATGGTAGCATTGTATCTGCATTTCCAGTCCTCAGGAGACTGGCAAGAGGATCACTTGTGACCAGGAATTCAAGGCCAGCCTGGGCAACATAGCAAGATCATGTCTCAAAACAAACAAACTAAAACTGACCATATGATAACCAACTGGTCATTATATTTTGTAACTTCTAGTAACACTTCTAAACAGATTTTTATAATATTTCCTTTAAACCATCTAAGATCTTTGCAATCTTGTCATCCTTGTTTAACTTCACCTACAAAAAAGTGATAGAAGACTTTTAAGGCAAATTTAGGCTATTTTGATCAAATACACCTTGGTCTTTGGGATACATTCATTTTTATTGCTGTAGTAGAAGTTATATCAAGACTTTGGGGTGGCTTAGTATATATAAGAGGAAATATGATACAGTAATTATGTCTTACTTTATATTATTATTTTTGCATAGCTTTTAAAATTTTATTTATTTTTTATTAAGAAGTTGAGTTAGTGTACACTCATAGGTGCATATGAAGTAACAATATGATATGCATATGTTCATAAATCAAAATTATACCCACAATGCTCACATCCCAGTCTCTTGATTCTTCTATATTTTGCCCCTACAAATAATATAAATGCTTAGATTGTGAATTTTCCAGAATTAAAAGCATGTATAAATATTATTTGGATTCTAAGGGGGGGGTAAAGAGTATGCTACCTTGTTACTTCTTTCCCTAGATCCCTCCCTATTCTCCCTCCCTCGCCTCTACCCCCACTAAGCTCCTCCCCCTCCCCCCTACATATCTATGGTTGCCTTAGATTGTGTGTTGCTATGCCTTTGCTGGGTCTAATACATGAGTTTAACAACCTTTAGTTTTGAATAGCCCTTAATGCATACCTCATGTCAATACTTGAATGTATCCTATAAATGATTCTCTGGAAAAGATTATAATTTATCTTTTAACTCTTGGTCCCACTAAGCAAGTGATTGAACACTGACTGTCCAGAGCTATTTAACCAAATCAAACTATATATTCTTCCCTTCCAGAATAATTATATTTATTAATTTACAATTATCAATACTATTAGCACATTATAGTTATCTCTCTTTATCCATGAGTTCTACATTTATGAATTCAACCAATCATGGATTGAAATATTGTTTTAAAAAATTATTTCTGTGGGCTGGGCCTATAGCTCAGTGGTAGAGTGCTTCCCTGACAAGCATGAGGCCCTGGGTTCGATCCTTAACACCACATAAAAAATGAAAAAAAAAAAATAAGTAGAGTGTGTTAGAAATCATTCTTTAAAAAAGTTGCCTCTGTACTGAAGAAATACAGACCATTATTTCTTGCCATTATTCCCTAGGCAGTACAGTTTAACATCTTCTTATATCGCATTTACATTTAATACATCTTATGTCATCTAGAAATGACTAAAAATGTATGTGTAGCTTCTATACCAATACTATACCATTTTATATAAGGGAATTGAGCATCCTTGGATTTCAGTATCCTCAAGGGATCCTGGAACCAATTCCCTGTTGATATTGAGGAACGACTCTAATTGAAAATCTCTTTTTTAAAAAAATCAGAAAATACAATCAACTTTAACTTAACTAAGTTAAGCCAGAGGCCACTCCTCTAGTGGCAGAGAGAAGTTCAGAATTACAGTTTATGGTAAAAGTCAAAATGTGGAGCCAAATAGTTTTAGTGTAAATCTGTTTGCACAATCATATGGATAGTAGCTTTTCCTGAAATTCTGAATAGCGTAGTAGAGTTTGTGTGATCTTGGATTTGATGGCAGCTTCTCCTCCTCCCTTCACCTGTTTTCTTCCTTTTAGCATAACATCATCCTTTATTGGAGCCCCACATCCTTCTCTACTCTAGTCTTTTAATGTGATAGTGAGGGCAGGAGGGCTCAAAGTTATAGCACAGATTAAACAACCATTTCTTTTGTTTTTTGTTACTTGGACCCATCTTATGCATTACCATCTCAAAGTGGCTTGCAAAACCTTTTCAGTGTGCTTTATCTAAGAAGATGTAAAAAGCATGTTTTTTTATTCAACAAATCCATCAATATTGTTATATTATGAAAATTCCTCCTTCTTCTAACTTAGTTTTTTACCAAAGTTAAAAATGTTTTCTTTGTTGAAATTCCAAACACTGTATGCTTTTGTTTTGCTTTCAGCTATTAACTTAGAGTCTGACCTTACAAATATTCATGCAATTGCGTATCTTTAATTAGCACAGAATTATGACAAAGACTGGCTTGTCCAGGTAAACTCTGCGCTGTCTACATTTTTGGAGGAACATTTGGGACATTATCATCAAGGTGAATCTTGTGTGATGTCCACTGGTAACTAAAAGATTCTCTGTTAAGAAACAATTAGCATATAATAACATAAAAGGCCTGCTTATGATTTCTAGTAAGTTAGTTTTAAAATTTCCTTTCAGGCTTATGCACAATTAGGGTGATGCCACTTCAGGTCATTCTCCCTTGTATCGCAATGTATGTTTGAGGTCACTTTGATCTCTGCTGTCTAACTTTTTTTCAATGCTGGGGATTGAACCCAGGGTTGCTAGCATGGTAGATAAGAGCTCTGCTACTGTGCTCTAACCCCATTTTCTCTACTGTCTAATTTGATCATCATGAAAACCCCGTAAGGTTTCATTTGACAGATAAGCTATCATTCATATATCTAGGTACTTGTCCAAGATCACATGATTGGAGGGGCCAGATCTTGAACTGGAATTTCCAATTCCCACTGTCACATGCATGATATTCTTTCATTAAGTCTTCAAAAATACCACTATTGGGGCCGGAGCAGTGGCTCAGCAGTTTTGGTGCTTGCCTGGCAATCACAAGGATGTGAGTTTGACCTCCAGCACCACGTACATGATGAGTGTTGGAGCAATGAAAGCCACATGAAAAACTAAATCAAATTGATTCTCTTTCTCTCTCTCTCTCTCTCTCTCTCTCTCTCTCTCTCAGTGTCTCTCTCTCTTAAAAAAATTTTTTTTAAAAAATACCAGAGTGTTGTAGCACCCTTGTATATGTTTTTGCTATCTACTTAATTCCTGGGAAAAACATAGTTGGGACAAGTCACGATCTGCCAGGTGTTCAGGTTTGGTTAAACTTGTAATTTGTACAATTTCTATTGAGGCATAATGTATATGTAACACATTAGAGTAAAAATTTTTTAAAAAAATTGCAAAACAAGTGTTTGAGAACATGTACAATTGTCTTTTTTATTTTTGAAATACTGGTTCTATTATTTTTCAG
Organism: Aplodontia rufa; assembly: GCA_004027875.1. Lineage (NCBI taxonomy): Eukaryota > Metazoa > Chordata > Mammalia > Rodentia > Aplodontiidae > Aplodontia > Aplodontia rufa. The sequence goes on from PVKS010001744.1 coordinate 117,535, forward strand.
TGGATACAATTCTGTGGCCCTGCATGCTTCCACAATTAATTTAAAATTAGGACAAAGACTTAGATAAAAGTAAAATGGGTTTTGTTAGGCGAGGTCTAGGTCACTTTCTTGCAAATATGTAGGCTTTTAAAGTATTTTTCCTCGTTATAAAGACATTAACATGTAAAAAAAATCCTTTATAAAATCTTTGATTTAAAAATGCTTTCACCTAACTTTATGAAATATGTATTTAGAATCTATCATTTTACAATTTATCATCTCTGGGTACAACATACATTAGTTTCTTTTGTGTGTGATCCACATCTTAACAGCCTATTTTCATTAAAAGATTCTCTGTTAAGGAGTCATTTTATTTTTGAATTTTTAAAAGAATGTTAAAGGGCTGGAGCAGTGGCTTGGCAGTTACGGTGCTTGCCTGGCATGCACAAGTACACGAGTTCAAACCCCAGCACCCACGTACACAACAAAGTGTCAAAGCGACAAAAGCCAAACTCAATAAAAATTGATTCTCTCTCTCTCTCACACACACTCCTTCTCTCCTAAAAAAAAAAAAAAAAAAAAAAAAAGAATGTTAAGGACTCATTTAAAATACAATTTTAACTTTTTATTTTAGAGTCAGTTTAGGAAGCTACAGTTTGTAGGTTAAACATTCTCTAAACCTTTTACCTATCACTAGGTATTAATTGACTTTCTAATGTGTGTGGTTGACCCTGGGGTCAACACTGTGTAGATGGCAGAAGAGGAAGGACAATTATTTTGTTTGCTTTGGGAATTTTTCTTGTCTATGGAATGTTTAGCATATAATCTCAATAAATTTACAAATATGTAACTCTTTTAAGAAGATGTATTCTGATCCATTTTTAGATTTTAAACGATCTCAGGTAGCACATATAGATACCTCTGATTTTGAAGCTTTCTACAAATTTAAGCATCCCTAAGTCCCAAAGAATTCTTTGGATTTCTTATCTTTCTGGGCCAATTAAAACAACATTATTTCTGTCACCAACCCCATGACAAAGAAATGGAGGAATATTTTTGGTCTTTCCAAGATGCCAATCTGTTGTTGACTTAATAAGAAGTCAGAAATCTTTCTTTTTCATTCCTTATTAATCACTCTAGCATTGTTTTAAAGTCCTAGCTTGTTCTTGACTGTAAGTGGAAGAAAAGAAAAAAAAGATAAACTAGGAACAGAGAAATGTTTCGGTTTTGTGTAGATTTACACACATTTCTCTTTCTTAGGAGAAAGTTACGTGTGCGGTTCAATAGAGCCTTTCAAGAAGCTGGAGTACACCAAGAATGTGAACCCCAACTGGTCAGTGAATGTCAAGACCACCTCAGCTTCCCGGGCTGTGTCTTCGCTGGCCACTGCCAAAGGCAGCCCTTCGGAGGTGCGGGAGAATAAGGATTTCATTCGGCCTAAGCTGGTCACCATCATCAGAAGTGGAGTGAAGCCACGGAAAGCGGTCCGGATTCTGCTGAATAAGAAAACGGCTCATTCCTTTGAGCAGGTCCTCACTGACATAACCGACGCCATCAAGCTGGACTCGGGAGTGGTGAAACGCCTGTACACCTTGGATGGCAAACAGGTAAGGCTGTGTCCCTGCAGGACTCTGACATTACAGGCAAGAACCAGGGAGCTGGGGCATACGTGGCATGGCCCGGGGGACCTGAAGCATGCATTTTGCTCCAGTCGCTGAGGGAGCTGGGTCATTGAATCAACAAGTATGTACTTATTGATCTCAAGCTGGACCAAGATTGGTGCTGAGCAGAATAAATGCTGGAAATAAAGAATAAAAGCTATCTTTGAAGAGTCATTGATTATTCAGGGATTGCTTTTTCCGTATCATTTACTTAGCATAATGGAGCTTTTCAGTCATGTGTTTTCAGTTTTGTCCTGTCTTATAGACTAATGCCTGTAGTATATAGAGATAAATAATGAAAATAATATTTGATATAGGTAATGTTTTATGATTCTGTGTTTTAGGAATGTTCACTGAGACTTATTTAAATTTTATAGATTTTAAAATATAAGTCCAAAGTATGACTATATCCATCTTGATGGTTTTAAGACACATATTTCTGGAACAATATACATCTTTTATGAAAAAAATTTTTCAGAATTCAAATGAAAGGAAGGTTTTTTTAAGCTATGGAATGCACATTTATTGTTGTGGGTGAGTGGGCATTTTAATGTGAGTTGGTCAGATGAACAGAAAGGAAGCATTACCTTTCAGGGTCTTGTAGGGACTTTTGTAAAAGTTTCACAGAATCCATAGTGAGCTGAAAAAAAATTAAAAAAAAAATACTGATCATGTGCACGGTGTGATTTGTTAGTCATTCATTGTTTAACAGCATATTTGCTTAAGATTATCATTTTTAGCATTCTATCTTTGCTTGAAATTTATTTTTAATGTGACTATCTAAATGCTTTTTTTAATTTTGAAGGTAATTTGAATGATTTGTATGTATTATTCATCTTAAAATCAAACCTGGAGTCATGATTTAGGAGATTGATCTTTTTAAATAGAAGACTCATGCAAGTTCTTGTAGGCTAACACATTTTAACTTAATGAATTAGAGTAGATGCTAATACTGGGAAGAGTGTTAGTCGTGAAAGAATTATTCCCCTAGGGATCCATTTAAATGCTCAAACTTATAAAAATTCATTAGGAAGGAAGGAATATGTGCCAGTTGTTCATTTATATTGACCAATCTTCTGCTTGTCTCATAAAACTTGCATGTGGATAAGATTCTCAGTCTTGTGGATCTAAAAGGCTATAGGCAAATGGAATCTAGATAATGAAAAAAAAATAAAAGGTTATAGGCTACTTGCCATCAATATATCAGTGACCAGAAAATTCATTGCTGGCCTCTGTATTATAGTAGCAATAAAATAGAAAACTGCACATTAAAATGGTCCCATTTCTAATAATTTATGCAACCATTCTGAAGTTTTGTATTTTCATGTATTTAGTTTTCTCAAGATGGAAATTTACCTATTTTCATCAAAAGTAAAATTTAGAAAAGAAAAACATATTGATGAGTGTTCTTCCTCCCACTCTCATTTCAGAATTTTGGGGATTCCAAATCAATATGCATTGAATCTAAAATTCAGCTTTCACTACTTTAGCTAGTCTCTGTGTCAACCAGTCATTTAATGTTTATCTGAAAAATTAATTCCTATAATAGCTACTGTGATGTCCTTAATAGTTTTCTTATTTTCTGAATGCATCTACTGTCAATATTTTATAATGGCTATGTCTGCTATGGTTTACATGTAAATAATTGGGTGTAATGGGAAAAAAATCAACAGACCAGGATTCAAGTCTTGGCTCATCCACAGATTATTTATACCTTTTTTTTTTTTGATACACGTAACTGAGCTTCATTATACTTACCAATAAAACATGTACAAAATGATTGCACTATTTCATAAAATGCTTATGGGATCAACCATGATAATACATGTGAAATAAATTTTGGACAGTAATGACTATAGTAGTTTTATTGAGCATCATTCTAAGTGTTTTCCATTTATTAGCATGTTGAATTCTCATAACAACTGGATTCTTATTCCCATTTATCAGAGGAGGGCACAAAGGCACAGAACTTATGAAAAACATGTTCAAGACTGCATAGCTATATATGGTAGAAGTAGAATTTGACCCAATCTTGCTCCAAATCTTGGTAACCATGGTATTGCAACAAATTATGTGTAAGCCACAGAGGTAAAGGTCTTGAGAAATAATTTTTATGGGAGCTATGTTAGGTGGCTTTCTGATACTGTAACAAGAAACCTGAGATAACTAACTTACAAAGAGAGAAACATTCTGTTTGACTCGCAGTTTTGAAGGTTTCAGTCTATGATTGGTTGGCCCCATTGCGGTGTGCTTGTGGCAAGGCGGTACATATGGTGGCAGCACCAGGCACCTAAAGCCGTTCACCTCATAGCAAGGAGGTGAAAGAGGGTAAGGAAGGGGCCAGGGTCTCACAATCACCTTCAACGGCATGCTCTCAGTAACCTAAATCCCCCCACTAGGTCCCCATCTCTTAAGGATTATGCCACCTTCCAATAGTGTCATACTGGTCTTTAAGACATAGGCCTTTGGGGACCTTCAGAACCCAACTATAGCAAGAGTGATTTGTCCAAGGAATATTATCACCTGTTTTCTGATTAAATATGTAGATATATAATTTTATTTTTCCCCTGGAGTCATTCTGCTAACTGTTGTATTTGGCTGTTTGTTTTTTATCAAGCACATAGTTTGCTGTTGAGGTCTTTCTTCTATTATGGCATGTTTTTTTCATAGTAGGAGTAGTAAAAAATTGCAGAGGGATTGGATGATAAAGTGGAATGAACACAAAAACTTTTTTTTTTTTTGAACAGGGACAGAAAGAGAGAGAGGAAAAATAAGAATCAATTTTATTTAGTTTTTCATGTAGCTTTCATTGCTCGGACACTTAGTTGTACGTGGTGCTGGGGTTCGAGCCCACATCCTCATACATGCCAAGCAAGTGCTGCAGTCGCTAAGCCACCACTCCAGCCCCATAAAAATGTTTTGCTTGGGTTCCCAGTGGGAACAGAAATGCTCGCGCACGGACTCAAGGAGCCTTTAGAATTGTTTCACTTCAAAAGAGAAATCTGCCCAAAGAGCAGAATGTTAGAGTAGAATTTTTTGACATCCCTGGCAGAGACTGAGTCTCTGAGAATGAGCCATTTTCCTCAAAGCCTTCTGGAGTGACATGCTGCGTAGTGGGATGGCATCTTATTCTGCCTGTGGTGGCACTGGGGTTCACATACTGCCAATAGGACATCATCTTTAACATCACTTGTCTCACTTCTTTTTTTAATGGCTTAACTGAATTGAGACATTGCATCAAACTTATAAGCAATATGGAAACTCTATCACTCAATAAACTATTTAAAGGGGTTTTTTTTTTGTATTGAGGAAATAGAATTACCTGAAAAATGAATAGCTTCAGTCAGGTGTGTTGGTACACACCTATAATCCCAGCTGCCCCAAAGACTGAGGCAGGAGGATTGCAAGTTCCAGGACAGTCTGGGCAACTCAGTGAGACTGTTTCTCCAAATTTAGTAAATAAATAAATTAAATGGACAGATGCTACAGCTCAGTGGTACAGTCCCCCTGGATTCAATCCCAAGTTCTGAAGAAAAAAACAAAAAGGATAACTTGATTGCTTTTGGTAAATAGGTGTCGAGGATGATATACAATCAGGAATAGGTGTATACATTGCCCTCAGGCAGCCAGCAGATATATCCATGGGATAGAGACTGTTGATGCTGAGATTTCTCACATTGGGACCATGATAGCCCGTGTTTAGTGTTTAATACATAAAGCAAAGGAGATGGCACTGGAGGGCACATGTTGTCCTCACTCATTGCTTCCACAAGTTGGCCTCCTTGTTTGTTGCCTCTTGGGTTTGCTTTAAGCCCTAATCCGAGAGTTCATCCTACAGAACGTTCTGGAGGTTTGAAAGCTGACCTAAGGAAATCAACATATCGGAAATGCTGCACCACATAGGATTTTGCAGGAAGCCTCAATTGGTCAGAATGAGTATGGTGACGTAGAAGTAGCCTATTTGTGAGCAAGTCTTTTCTAATGATTTCAGCTCCCTTACTTATTCAGGAACACTGAAGATTTGGTAAGAGGTTTACTACAACCTTTACCCCTACTCACAGCATTGGGGTGACTCTGCTCAACCTGTTCTCAGGCTCTTAACTGGCATGCCTGGGGAGTCCAAGAAATTCTTGATGTATCCTGTTTTCAGTGATGCATTATTTATCTGGGTCTTGATTAAGCCCCCTACCCCCTTGCCACAAAGAGAAAGTGTATTTCCTAGCTGAACGTTAAGATCATGTCCCCATTTTTCCATATTAGAGAGGATTTGCAAAGTAGGAGCCTGAGAGTTTCTACTCTTGCCACCAAGTGGATCAGGATCTTGAGTTATTCACTCATCTTGCCAAGTAGCTGCTCCCAGAGGTCATTTTGAATGTGACTATTTTAAAATGATTATAATAAGCCTAAATAGTACAAGATTTGCTGTAAAGATACCCTTGTATATCTCCCAAATCCTTGTATGGAAAAGCAACTCTGGCTGTCTGTGGCTGCTAAACCTGTGATTATTGACCCCTTCCTTAGAAACATAAAGAACTGCAAGTCTTAACAGCTAGTGCCTAAGAAGGGAATTTGTATGGTAAAGATCAAAGATAAGGTACTTTACAATGATTCCCTCCTCCCCTCTGCAGTGTACTAATGCTAAACTAGATTGTTCTTGAAGTAGAAAGTATAGGCACACCCCCATCTTATTGACTCTTTAACCCTGAAAATCTGATAGTAGCTGGGGGGAAAGTCATGGATATTATATTTTTATATTGTAGACATTTCATGTAGGTCATACATTTCATAAATTCCTCCGCTGCTAGCATGCTAGTGTGAGCAAACAATTTGTTGTTTTCCTAGTATGGAAAATCCCAGGAATCGCCCAGGTAAAGTGCAGTAATCCTCCCTCACCTATGGTTTCTCTTTTCTAGGATTTTGGTTACCCAAGATCAATCATCATCAGATAATATTAAATGGAAAATTCCACATTTTAAGGGGGGAGCACATTCCTATAGCTTTTATTATAAAACTTTTTTTTTTCAAGAAAGCAAAGGGAGAGAGAGTAAGAGAGAGGGGGGGAATGCTACTTATTTTTTTTATCTGGTTTTTGTTTCTCCAACACTTAGTTATGTATGAGATGCTGGGGTTTGAACCCAGGTCCTTGCACATGCCAGGCAAGTGCTCTAACCACTGAGCAGCCACCCCAGCTCCCTATAGTACATTGTTATATTTGCTCTATTTTATCATCATTATTGTCAATTATTTTCTGTGCCTGATTTATAAATTAAATTTTGTGATAGAAGTGTGTGGGGAAAACACAGTATATGTAGGATTTGGTACTATTTGTAATTCTAGGCATCCGCCAGGAGTCTTGGAACATGTGCCCCACAGATAAGATGGAACGACTGTATTTGCAAACTGATGTAGTTGGTAAACTGAGAACAGATGTGAGAGCTGCCATGTGACTGACAATAAATTAATCAGTTATGTCTTCTCTGTATCTTTCGATTGTTGAATCTCCATTACCTGTTCTAAAATAAAGATCAAAAGATGCTGAACATGAATTACAGTAACTGCAGCCATTTCTTTTAGGTAATTAGAATACGAGTTTATTGGAATTCGAGGAAAAAAGTAATGACAACAGGAATTTATGAATCAGATACCACAAATTGATCTTTTTGTTTTTAATATCTAATGTTAATCTAAAGTAAAATTTGATGCATACAAGTATTGAGAAATTGGACTATGTCTTCCTTTTACAAATTAAGGAGGATAAATATTGCTACAATCTCACCTTGGCTACGGCAGTTGATAAACATAGAAAATACGAAAACCAAACGTTTCTAAATAAAAAGTAAGGAATTTAGGATGTTATTGGAATTGTTTGGACTGGAAACGGAGATTTTTTTTTCTTTACCTGTTGATGATGGTGGCATTTTTTCCTTTTTTTTTTTTTTAATAGAGTTTTTCTGTGACAGCTTGAACTTCTGTAAGCACACTTAAGCCCTTTATTCTTGGTATAGAAGATTTTAACCTTTATGAGTTGATACATTATCTGTGTTGTAAAAATGAACAAAACCAGTCATTTAGTTTACATCTTAAAATGTTAAATTAAAAGTTTTTTTTTTTACAAAAGCTCAGCACACGTATTAGGTCATCCTCATGATTTACTAAAGTTAGGAGTTGATGGAAATATCTTAGCTGACTTCAAATAAGAGGGAGTTTAAAAATAATTATGACACTTCTTTTAGAGAATTGAAGTGTTCAGAATAGAATGTGGTAAGAGATCACATATCTTTGGTATAATCTTTTGATATTCAAGACTTAAGAGCTGCACCTGTCCTCTTGTAGATATCAGTTCCTCCAATGTGAGTCAAATCCTTTTCTTCCAGTCCAGATTCCTCGCGTTATCAGCTCTAGGTTATGTTCCCTGAAGCCCTCTTTGTAATGTGTAGAGGCTGCGCTGAGCATTGTTATGACTGCTTTGCGTTTGCCTCCTAGTGGTGACTTCTACTGTCTGCAAAGGCTGGGAGCCATTACTTGGCCTTTAAGCCCTGGTAGGTGCATATTGTTATGATGGAAAGCAATCAGACTTTAAAGAGCCTGTGTTTCACTTTTAGTCTGAAAAATCTAGTTTAAGGTTTCTCATTCAGGCCTGGAAAATTTAAGTTAGCTTCCAAACCTGTAATGGTTTAGGCCTTGAATGTCCTCCAGAGGCCCATATTAGATTCTTGAGCCCCAGTTTGGCACTATGGGGAGGTAGGTGTAAACTTTAAGAGGCAGGGGCTAGTAGTCTTTAGGTCATTGGTGGTGTGCCCTCAAATTATTGTAATTGTGGGACTCTGGCCCCTCTACTTTTTACTTCCCAGCCAGGAAGTGAATGGTTTTGCTCTGGCACAGGCTCCCTACCATGATTTGCTGCTTTACCATGGGTCCAAAAGCAACAGGGCCCACTGATCACGAACTGAACAAAATCTTCAAAACTGCAAGTCAAGATAAAACTTTTATCTTTATATGTTGATTACCTGAGGTATTTGTTATAGTAACAGAAAACTGACTAATACACCAGCTTCCTGATTAAATTTAAAAATTCTGAATATTAAGTTTACTTGTAATGAGGAAATTTGCTTATATATGCTATAATTTAAGCATAAATATGTGTGATAACATGATTCAGAGGAAAACACTAATTTCATAGACTAATAGACTTGAGTTAAATCTGTCCTCTACCTTAGATATACTATGCTTCTATTGGGAACTGTTAAGTCTGTCTAATAAGCCTCTGCTGCATATCCTGTATAATGGTAATAAGAATAATAATTCTTGCTTTATAAATTGATATGAGAACTAAATTAAATAATCCATGTGACAAACTTGGCACTATGGTTAGTTTCTAATTATTAGTAACCTGAAAAGTTAAGGATTCAGTTGTTTAAGAAAAGAAAATCATATTTTAAACGTGTTGCGTGAATTTATTACTTAAAATGTTCACTTAATAATGACTAATCTTATCTTCCTTTGTAAATGTGTCTTGCACATGGGAATATTTCATGATATAATGACAATAGCATGAAATTTGGAATGAAACAATATATGAGCCAAGTACTTACTCATTAACGGTGTGAGCCTTGGCAAGACAAACTCTCTCAATCTGTTTTCTTGTCTTTAAAATGAAAATAATAATGCATACCTCATAATATTAGTGTGATAATTAACTGACAAAATCTATCTATGCAGGCCCTAGCTTGACATTTCATGGGTCCTCTATAAGTATTAGCTCTCATCCCTTCTGATTTCATATTCCAAGCTTCCTTCAAAGTATGCTTGAGGGGAATGGGGATGTAGATCAGTATACAACACTTATCTAGCAGGTGCAAGACCCTGGGTTCAAGCCTTAGCCCCACAAAAAACATACACCGTGGATGTAGAATTGGCCATTTTGCATTGCTTCCATTGTAAGTGAACTATAATACCTGGACTAATAATGATGGGGTTTTATCATCTCATCTGTTGTTAGTTGTGAATGCAATGTGCAGATTATTTTCTTCACTTCTTCAGTTGTGCAAGTCATTCCTTAAGGGTATGACAACCCATTCCAGCACTATGGTACTATTAATATCAATATTATTGGTACTATCATTCATTGAAAGCCTTCTCTGTGCCTAGCATGGAGTTAGTTTCTACATGTATTTACACCATCGATCGCTACATTGGTGATTCAGTATAATCTTAGTGAATCATCAACACAGTTCTACAAAGCAAGAAACTTCGTTTTTCAAGATTCAGGTCAAGGCAGACTTATCACTGAAATACTTCCTAACTTCCCCCTGCAGAATTGACAGCTCCCTGTCTTGGGGCTCATTAGTGTCCAAGTACACAGCCCCTAACTCTTCACTAGGCTGACCTGTTTTTATGCCTGTTTTCATGTTCAGATTTTATAGGATGAAGCTTGGAAGGTGTCTTGTTGACTTCTGAATCTCCAGGTCCTGAACTGGTAAATGCTTATTGAATTAAAGATTGGATTACCATGTGAGTGCACTATTGACTGGTTGGTCATGGGTAACCCTCTTTGCATTAGCACATTACCAGTGTTCAGCAAAATACATATAGACCATGCCCATGTAGGAACTAACTTGGTCTTCATGAGCGTTGTTATGTAGCTGTGAAAGAAGTTAGTGCTCTCTGCAGTGTAACCCCAGATCGTAAGATGACCCTTATGGTGGTTGTTCTTAGTTTGGACTCCTGTTTCGTGAAAGACTCTAAGACAAATGAGGGGGAAAAATCTGTTCATTTTGAAGCATTTTGGCTATTGAAAGCATTTTTAAGCTGTGGGGGAACAATAGATATTCTGTTAGAAAAGTCTCACTATCTGAATCAGATGAATTGTTATAAACCTACCTGACCTTGCTTGCCCATCCAGTGAATAAAGAAAAGAGCTGATCAATACATTTTATGGATTTAAAAATTGGTGTTGAGCCAATAAGAGATTTTCATGAAAAGCATCTGGCTAATTATTGCAGAGATATTAACCTACAGAATTTAAGGGAATTTTTGATGGCAGAGTACAATATGTTGCAGCAGATTTTTCTGATTAGTTTAAATCCTTGAAACTAAATTAAATGAAAGATGGCAGTCTCAGAAATTAAATGGAACTTAAAACATCCAATTTTAAATCTGAACTATGTTGTAAACAACATGGCCTAGAAACAAAAAGACAGATGGGAGATTTAATTTTTAATTGACTTTTCCATTGTAAGATTAATATGCAATCAATAACAAATTTTCAAGCAAATGGGAAAATATTAAGATAAAATAAAATTGCCCATAGTCTTATTGACAAGATGGCCTTTGTTCATAATTTGCTCCATTTCTGTTGCTTTTTTCTTTTAATAGCAGTTCAGATCTTTTCTGTGTACATTTTGGTTTCTCGTTGGCCATCTCACATGGCAATGTACACACTTGTGTGGGAAATGAATGAAGTCATGCTCTAACTTTGTTATTTCATTGCCTAGTGTAAGATCCCCTGGAGCCAATTGCCCTGTGTACTTTCTTCTCTTGTGACTCCTCCTTGGAACTTCTCCTGCCCTTGCACTGACTGAGGGCTGAAGTCATAGAGTTCCAGGCAGAATGAGAAGGAAATGGGTATAAAGTGTTATTCTTAAGAAGTCATTCAATGTATACATGCTCCACAATTTATCATGGTTCAACTTATTGTTTTATTTTGTTTTAAATTTACAAAGGTGTAAGAATGATACACATTTCAAATTTGGGTCTTCTCCCAGATAGTCATATTCAGAGTCTGATACTCTCTTACAGTGCTGGGCAGTAGCGGTGACCTCAGCTCCCCATTCAGCCTACCTTTCCTCTCATTCCTCAGTCATGAGAGGAAACCGCCAAGACCCCAGTGCATACTGTGTTGCTAAGCTAGGATGCTTGGTGGGTGAAGTGAATTCGATGCATTTTCCACTCATGTTATTTCCAGTTTAATGATGGCTTATCAAATGTAACTTCCTAGTTAAGTTGAGGAGCATCTGTAATCAGTTATTGGAGGATAAAAGTATCTCAGAATTCATCTTTGCCTGGAATACTCTTAGAAAAAAATATTTACATTTTCAAACCCTGTCTGATTAAACAAATCTAATCTTTTTCCATAAATGCAGGATAACTTAGGCTTTTAGGTCAGTATGTAGCACAGTCACCATGATCTAATATGATTCTCTCCCTGAGGGAAAAACACAAAGTCATTTTCTTTCAGTGCATAATCGTTTCTGCTTTGCATTGCAACCATTTGTGCACGTGTTTAAGACCAAACATCCTGGAGGAAGAAGGCAATCCTTCAACCGTTTCTATGTTCTCAGTTTCCTTCATGAGATGCCTAATATTTGCTAAATGGCATTTCTTGATTTTTTTAACCAGTGTCTCACATTCTAATAAGTAGAATTATAGGACTAGGCATGCACATAGAGAGATGATTCTGTGTTCTGTTTTCCTCTACTTAGAAGACCATAAATTAAACATAACTTTGACATGTAGTAAGATAAAATTGTATTTTATTTTTTTGAGAAATATTCTAGGAGGAAAATAACTTGGGGTAAACACTGTTTTAAAAACGTATCTTTGGGGGTTTAACCTAGGGCCTCATTGCATGCAGGCAAGCACTTGGTCACTAAGCTAGCTACATCCTCAGTCCTTAGACATTACTTCTGATGCTTTTTCAGGTAGTAGTATGGGATCTGGTAACTAGTTATAAAACAGAAATAAATTGTAAAATATCCTGTTATGTGCTTGAGAATATGCTTCATACCTGTTTCTTAAAACTCTTGTTAAAAAGATTGATCAGAGGATACCAGCAGTCATGACTCCAGGAGCTTGTGGAAATGCAGAGTCACATTCCACTCAGACGCACTGAATTAGAGTCTGCATTTCAACAAGATTCTCGGGTGATTTATGTTCATATTAAAGTTTGAGATGCATGGCTCAGGAGATTGAATAATACAAATGGAACTTCAGGTTCCAAAGACCTTAAGATGGTAAATCCTGGCCGCTTCATGGTAAATGGAATTAAACATTAATTTTAGCTGATTTAGCAGTTTCATCAGAATTCCCTAAATGCCAGTGTTAACGTCACATGGCAAGATATGACTGTCAGCAACAGTGCTCTGGAATGCAGCCAGTCCATTAGTATGAATTGTGGCCTTCTGCAGTCTAGCCTCACTGGAGGATGAATGGCTTCCTGTATGGAGAATAAATGGAGGTTAAGGAGGCAGGGAAGAATGAGCACATACTGTGGAAATGTTGATTCTGAGCAAGAGTTTAATGTACATGGTTACCTCAAAGTCCATACGCATGCCGCTAGATATTGCCTGCATGCTGCCCTCCATATGCTACATAAATTGAATATTTTCCTCATGTTTCTAGAGATCTTCTGCAGAGATGATTGAAAGTCATTAAAACTATTCATGGGAGCTGATATTAGATTTTCAGTTGCTGTCAGATGCAATCCCTGTTGCTTGAGAAAATCCTCAGCATTGAAGATGCCCAGAAGAATATGGGGACAGGTTTAACAGATGTAGGAAATGGAGGAGTAACTTTTGAAGATAATTTCCTGCCAGCATCCCTAAGGATTTACTGTCCAAGAATCTTATGGATCTCAGATTTGACAATGGAGAACAGGAATGGATGGGGTAAACTGGTGTGAAGTTACTGTCTAGAAATCAAAATTAGAGAGGTTTTTCTTAAGTGCAGTCTGGGAGATTCAAAGACATAGAGGTAGCCCGAGCTTTTAATTGGCAGGGGCTGCACAAAATTTAAGGTAGACAGGATTTTGCAAACAGTTTTACAATGCCCAATGACCCCATCAAAGGGAAGCTTTTTGAATGGGAAGGTCAACTCTACCTCTGGAATTATAGCACCAATATGAAGAAAAATACAAAGCTCTAGCAATAAGTGGGATCTCTATACGGAGAACCAGTTCCTTCCTTTATTGATGGTTATTGGTTGATGATATGTCCCTGGGAAAAATAATATTGTTTACATATTTCTCAGGCTATTTCCAGGACTGGTATCCTGTGAAAGGATTAGTTCAGGCATGTTTGCCAATTTTGTTTCTTGTTATAATCTTCATTTTCTTCTATAACAAAAATTCCTTTTCTCTTTCATTTACATTGCATATCAAATTGGTAGACTTAGCCAGGGTGTATCTTAAAAATTTCATTTATTAAATTCTTGCTGCTCTTCATTATGTTCATTACCCTTATAAGAAAAGGAGAATCTTAGATCATTTTATGATGCCTCTGGGATGCTTTTGGTAGGAGGAAATTGGATCTCTCACATTATTTTATTGTGCAGAGGGCTTATTGATAGTGCCCATAAAAGCAAAAACCTGTTACAAAAGCTATTTACAGGTTAGTCTTTGGTTTTGCTAAATTGAATCAAGAGTTTCGTGCAGGTTCCGTCACGATGGTTTTGTTCCTCTGTTTTAACCTAATGCCTTCTCATGTTGAGTATGTGCGTCTTCTCCCACAACTTTGTTAGGTCAGTAAATGTCTATTGATTATGTTCTCTGTGCCAGGGCTTGGAAATATCTGTTTCCTCCCAGTAGTTGGTCTGAAGATTTGGAAAGATTCATTGCAGAGTTATAAGGGAAAATGTTCTTTTAGGTCTCAATGCCAGAGAAACTTGTCATTTTGTATGCGTCTATAAGGAGAAGATGGAATAGCATAACTAATCTTATTTGTGGATATCCTTGCATTATTTGGTAGTGTGACTTTGAAACACCCTTGAGTAGCATTGCCTTCATATTCTCAATAACTGAGAGTCATGTAATACTACTTCTAATACATTCAGAATCCAAACAATATGAAAAGCTTACTTTTGTGTACCAGCATGTGTGAAAAACAACTTTGCATTAAAATTAGTCCTTGCACTCAAAGCCTGTGGCACATTTAAAAATCTTGAAAATAAATAATAAATGTACTAGCCTTTGAGTTTTTTTTTTTTTAAAGAGAGAAGGACAGTGGGAGAGGGAGAGAGAGAGAGATAGACAGAGAATCAATTTTTTAAATTGAGTTTTTCACATGGCTTTCGTTGCTCTGACACTTGGTTGTGTATGTGGGTGCTGGGGTTTGAACCCATGTACTTGTACATGCCGGGTAAGCGCCATAACCACCAACCCACCATTCCAGGCTCCCTAGCCTTTGGTTTCATTAGCTTGCACTTTCCCATAGAGGTGTATTGGCAATCAGATCTGTAACGTCACCACGTATTTCCTCACATCAGTCAAAGTGAAAGGGAAGTTATTTTTAAAACTTGACAAGATTCTCAAAATGTATGAAAACTTGACTTTGGGGATTTTCACACCCACATGCATACATTTCACAGCAGAAGAGACATAGGGCAAGAACCGGAGGAAATACGAATTCATTTTGAGAGCTTAGCAACAATAACTACACTAATGCTTCCCAGATCTTGAAACCACCTATTTTTTCATTTTTTGAAGGGAAAAATGAGGCCTTGCCTATGTCTAAATTATTGAATATCTCTGTCTCTGGTACTTCTTTCACCTGGAAGGACCTGTGTTGTTGACTCCACCATAAATGCACCCTGCTGATGTTACTTTGCTTTTGTTCCATTTGCCTGATATTTGGCTTGACATCAGCTAAAGAAAGTATCTCAGACCAGTTCCGGGATATGGCACCAGCTCTGTGCCCTGAGATTGCTTAATGAACCAAACTTTGGAAGATATTTTCTGTTACAACAGCTGGAAACATTTTGTCCAGCCAGAATGAACACTGCTGAGTAATTGACTTGCCAAGACCTTAAAGACTGGAGAGTCCCTGGCTGTAGACTTTGCGGAAAAGAGAATAATCCTCCTATATGTTGAACCCAACCCAGGAAAGCAGCTTCACAGGTACAGAGCAGCAGTTAGCTTTTTCTGAATGCTGACCAGGTGCATGCATACTTTCTTTTTGATCACGTTGGCAGTGTTTTATGGTAGATACTCTTGTTATCTGCTTTT